>PVKN010003017.1:0-39389 GCA_004027915.1 Capromys pilorides
TAGAGGATAAAAAACTTTGTTCTGTTTTATACCTGCTGTGATGATAACTTATGTTGGCTTAGTCACAATTTGCTTTAAACTTGTTTCATCTGATTATTTTGCAAGACTTTTCTGCTATAGAAACTGTCACTGTAAAAAGCAGTCAAGTATGAACTCTTGCCCGTGAAGCTGCATGTGTCAGATAAGAAGTATTTCATTTATCAGGGATTATGTTTAGCTCAGACATTCTCAGATGAGGACACATGATTTGTCTGAGAAACACTGTATTAAAAGTTAAATTGCTGAATGTTTAGGCACTCACTTGGTTCCAACAGAATTATAAGCCACGTGCAAAGGTGGCCCTTGAAATACTGCAGAGCTGTTTAGTAACCAGTGTCATCCAGTTGTAGTGGTTTTAGCCCATCGCTTACCACAAAGTTAAAACACTACTAGGCTGACTTCTGGCATGCCACATTCTCTGCTGTGGTCCCAGCGAGCGGAACTCAGCTGTCAGGACTCCACGCTGCCCTTCTCATTGGGGGCTTAAAGGCTTTTTTTCTGCTCACCAGTTGGCACAATGTATTTCCTCATGACTGTAGGACTAATGACTACTTTTAGCTCCCAGAAACCACCCATGTTCTGTGCCATGTGGCCTACTTGGTAAGTCACACTGGGAGTGTTTGCTTTCTTCTATACGTGCAGGAATACATCTCTTTTCTGCAACAAGCAGAGAAAAGGCAGAGATGAAAGGGCTCATCTGATTAGGTCAGGCTCACCAAGAACAACCTCACTTTGAAAATATAATCGTGGGGATGACTGTGAAAATATAATCATGGGGATGACTGTTCATCATGGCCATAGCTCCCACCTGCAGGGGAACTCATATGGGACAAGGGCGGTGGGCTTCATTAAAGTTCTGCCCCTGAGCTTTAGTATCACAGATGATCCCAGTGTACTCTTGATGGTTATTGAAATAAATTCAAATTTAAAAAAAGCATCCAAAGGGATGGAAACTTTCAGATATACTGCCAGCCCTCTCCTGTCTTCCTAAAATCCTTCACCCTAACCCTTATAACACCCTATTGTTCCTTGTCTTTTAAGTAGAGTGAAAATGACTAAGAAAAAGCTTTATTATTGAGCAGTTCCTAGGCACATGTAGGGAGGCTGCTACAGCGAGTCGGAGACTCCTTCGTATGCCCACACCTTCCACCAGTTGTTGAGCCACAATTAATCTTTTACTTCTATCCTCAAGTTTGGGATTGTTGTAAAACAAGTTATAGGTGTTATATAAATCATTTGCAAGTAAAGCAAGACCTTTAAAACTTTAAAAATCTCATGTAGTAATTTCTTTTTGCATCTTACTTGTGAAAAGAACTGGGTTATTTGTTCTGTAGGATTTCCAACAGCCTGGAACTTAGATGGTATACCCTGTTTCTCTTTTATTTTTCCTGTAAATTAGTTAGAATGAAGATAATTGTTACTTGTACTCTCTGGTCACTAGAGGTAGGAAAGCTATTTAGTAGACACTGATGGGCATCATTTACTAGAGCAGGTATAAACAGATGTTTCGAGAGGAGGGTGTGTGGAGGCATAATGCAGATGTGTGTCAGGTTTTCAGATTCTTGCTTTGGAGCATGGTGAAGTGTTGTATATGTGTAATATATGGATTAGTTCGGTTGAAATTCATTCAAGAACATGTAGATATGTATAGATTGGTTAAGGGATGTTTGGATTTGCTTAGGTCTTTGACCTAAGTGACCTAAATCAAAGTTTAGATTGAAAAAAGAAAACCTTAAAAGAGAAAAGTATTTTGGTTTTTAGTTTTGGAAAATAACTAGATTTTAAAAATTGCTTTTTTACACTGGGATGTTGCTAGTTATAATATTTTATATCTGTAGGTTGTCCAAAGATATGAGCATTATTCTCCAAGAACATAATAGACACATTTAATCTTCACAGGAGTATGCTACTTTCAAAAAACACATTTGTATTGTTTTAAAAGAATAATTTTATAAGATTGTCACTGAAGGAAAATACAGTAGATTATCTGATTAAAATTTCATTTTGGAAGAAAAAATATCCATAGGCTGAGGTAAGTGAGGCTGTCATAACTTAGAATAGAAGATGATATACTTTTCCGGGAGGGCCAGCTAGTAAGTATTTCAGGCCTTGCCAACCCTGCAAGTGCCCAGGTGTCATAGAAAGCAGATAACCAGTGGGTGGGACAGTGCATAGGTGGTGGCCAGACCCAGCTCCTGGGCATGAGTACAGTAGTGTGTAGCAGCCTGCCTGAGAACATCTTAGTTTCACTTTAAAAAAGTTACTTTGTGAATAAACTTATGTTTCATACACAGATAATGTTTTATATATAGTTAGGAATACTTAAAAGTGAAGCGTTTAATGAAAACATAATAGACTTTTTTTTTTTCCAGAACAGGGGATCAAACTCAGGACCTTGCACTGGCCAGGCAGGCACTTGTGCCCCTGGACTATCTCCCCGGCCCCTATGACTTTAGAAAATGTTTATTACCATATAAAAATGCAGTCTATTTACATTTATTTGTTTGATTTTTGAGACAGGATTTTGCTATGTAGCCCAGGCTGGCCTCATACTAAAGGCCTCCTGTCTGAGCTCCCGCAGTGCTAGAATTACAAATGTGTGCTACCACACTAGCTTAATTAACAGTTTAAAAGAAAAGTACCCTTTACACTAACCTGGCGATGTTTCACTTTGAGAGTACACACCTGTATGCACACTTGCAAGGGAAACAGGCAGAGAGAATGAGAGTGAGAGAGTGTGTGTGTGTGTGTGTGAGAGAGAGAGAAAGAGAGGGAGAGAGAGAGAGGCAGGCAGGCAGGCAGGCAAGCAGGTAGGCAGGCAGGCAAGTAGGCAGGCAGGCAGGCAGGCAAGCAGGCAGGCAGGCAGTTAGGCAGGCAGAGACAGAAACACTGAGACTTGCTTTTAATAAAATGTTGTACAGAGATTTTCCCTTGCCTCTTTTGTATCTAAGACTGGGTAATTCACATTGTCTTCCTGTGACTTATGTATTTCAGCTATAAAATTAAATACTTATATTTGCAATGACTTACGTCTGGATGTCCCCAAACCACCTCGGTGGAGCTTTTCAGAGGTGACTAGATCTAGGGTGTGTGATACTAGGATTAAGGATGCAGTGCCGGAATTGATTCTCAGGATGATGCTAGGATTAAGGTTGCCCTACCCTGGGTGTGAGTGATATCCTCCTTAAGCGTTTGTAGCCTGGATAAAATATGAGGGACAGAGTTGCGTCACTTGTTGCTTGCACTTCCTGCTTTCTGCTTTCTGCCTTCCATGAACTGTTTCTTTCTGGCACACACCACCATGCCGTGGAGCCAGCCAACTATGGACTGAAGCCTCTAAAAACTGAGCTGAAATAACCTTTTTCTCCTCTAACTTTGAGCGTCAGGTATTTTGTCTCAGCAATAAGAAAAATAATTAAGACACTTATTTCACTCTAATTCCAGTAAGTATTTGTAAGTAAATGCAAGCGAAGATTAGCATTCGTAGCATGCAAGATGTTCCTTGCAGCAGCTCATTAGGATAGACCTACTTTGAGAAGACTGGCAAGAAATATGGAGCCCTGACCCAGGGACGATTCTGCTTAGGATCTTGTGGCTTTATGACAGTGCAATAGCAATTTACATTCAGTAGAAACTGATCTTTGAATTGAGAATTTTGGTCTTTTTCTTAAAGATCCTGTGGCAGCAGCAGCAGGTGGTTATTTCCGTGAGTCCAAAATCCTGAGGGGAACACGCTACACATAAGATGTGCTGTGTTGCTAATCTGTGGTGTTGGGTAGGTTAGGTATAGTAAATGCATTTCAACTTACAATATCCAAAGGCTTATTGTGACGTAACTATCATAAATGAAAGAGTGACTAGTTAGGAAATCAAGTCTTATTTTCTAAATTTTTTGACAATTCATTGTGTATTAATATCAGCTATATATAGCATGAAATAATAGATTTAAGAGTAAAAGTAGAGGACCAGGGAAATAACTCAGTAGAATAAGCACTTGCCTGGCAAGTGCAGGGTCCTGAGTTCAATCCCTGGTACCGCAAAAAACGAACAAACAAAAAACCCCCAAGCAAACAAAGAGTAAAAGTAGAGTCTTGACTGAGTCTATTTTGTTTACTTTATAAAATTCATTTGTCATAGCTTACCTTTGTCTTAAAATGTAATTTGGTTATTTAATAAAGTGAGTACATGCCAAAAACCTCAATTTAGCTCATTAGTTAATGAAGGAACCAGGAAGATGGCAGGACCAATTCTTGGGAGACTGTAGAGAACAGATACTTGCTTAGGTCCGTCTGTCCGTCCGTCTGTCCGTCTGTCCGTCTGTCTGACTTCCTATCATCTGTCTACAATCAGAAGTGCTGAAATAAATCAGAAATTTTTATACAAAACTGGTTAATATCGATCCATCATTCAATGCTATGTACATGTTAGGTATGCAAAACAGCTGCGTCACTACCAGACAAAATTCATTGGCTTTGTTAAAGACAGGGCCAATATGTTACTCTGGGATTTTTAGCAGTTAATTTTTATCCTTTAAGGGCTGTCAAACAGACTGGTCCAGCAAGTTTTTAAACTTTCGAGTTTCAAGAATTTTTGACTCTATAAAAAAAATTGGAGCCCTCAAAAAGATTTGTGTGATATATTTTCTCGTATCAGAAATTAGAATTGACAAACCCTAAAACTATTCCCTTTCTCATTTAGAAACTATCAATAATGAAAGCTCTTTCATGTTATCCAAGTGATGACTTCATTGTGAGTGCTAAAGCTTCTTAAAACTTGTGAAAGAATGAAAGCAAAAATGGCAGATAATATCTTCATGTTATTATGAAATTAGTTTTGAATTCACAGTCATGCTTAAAATTGTCTGTGACCCTCCAGGACACACAAAATGCATCCTAAGACTTTGGGTTAACTGAAAACAAACAAGTCATAGATCCTATCTGTACAGTTAGACCACAGAGACCCCTCACTAGAGAGGATACAGTCATCTCTTCCCCCACTTCTGAATCTTGGGTATTTTGCTAATGGTAGCCCCATGTCTGGGAAATGTTGCCCTGCCCAAATTGGGGAATTTTTAAGGCCATTCTGAAATTAAGTCAGAAAGTTTTCATTTTAGTTATAAAAGTAGTACAGAGTCACAATGGGAGAAAATGGAAAAATAAAAAGTTATGCAAAAATAAATAGTGTATGTAGTGTAAAAATGGTTTTGATTATGTATTATCAACCTTGTTTTTGTGTCCTCCCATTTAAAGGCTGTCACAGTGTGCTGCATGCAAACTTCTCGGGTGGCTGTGTTCTTGTTTATACTTGGTACAGGATAATTATTTTCTCAGTATTTTTCTGTGTGAAGATTATATAGATTTGTCAAGGTTTAGATTACTTTTTCAGGATAGCTTCTTAGAAATAAAATAAAAGGGACAAAACGTAGGTAATATCAAAGTTTTTTCCTGTTTTTAAAGTGCTGCTGAGTGGTCCTCCATGAAGGCCTGGCCGGTTCGCCAGGTGTAAGCACCTCTCACATTGCCAGTGCTGCAGGCGGGTTACTGTCTTACAGTTATCTGTGATCGTGCAGTTGGCCAAAACTTGCATATTTTAATTTGTATTTAAAAATTGTTAAATAGAACTTTCCTCCATAGGCTATTTATAGTTTTCCTTTCTCAAGTGGCTTTTTTTCCCAGTTACTTATTTAAGTGTCAGTGTTTTAAAACTGACCATAAAAGAGATGAATTGGCAATGCAAATAAGAACTTTTCATAAATACAATAAACAGGCATGAAACCCTTTGGAAAGTAACGTAGGAGATGTATAGGTATATATGAAATGCAGTTTTGCATAATTAATTATCTTAACAAGCTCTTTCTTTATCATCTGGAGGAAAACCTCAGATTAGCTCCTGTCATTTTATTGCCAATTTGTGTTTCCTGAAGTTTGCCCTTGTGGCTTCTCAGTGGTTTCTTGCTGCTGTTGCGGCTGTCGCAGAGAAAGAAGACTTCTCAGAAGGCACAGAAAACTAGAAGATGACATGTAGTTTTTTTCCATTGGACTGAGCTTGTTTGGGAAAAAAAAAGGAGGTAGAGCAATGAAATAATGCAAATATTATGAGGAGAGAGGGACAAGCTTATATTACAGTGGTTTGTGCGATAAAAGAAATGTTGTCCCGGTACATTTTGTTTATAAATGGTGCTGTAAAACAGATATGTGCTCAAATGCTCAGCTAAAACTACTTTCAGGACTGCCTTTTCAGCACCTCATTTTATAGAATGCTGGAATCATCAAAGTCTGATTGTTTCACCATCAATATACAAGGATCATAAGTCAGTATTGTAGGAAAAATGGAGTTTGTTGTACCTTATGTGTGGTTTTAATTTATTCTTTGCAGCTGAGAAAAACAAATTTTAGATGGTTGTAGTAACCCCAGTAAGAGAATATAATATGTTTTCCAGCACATTTAGGAAGATCTTTTATTCAGTATGTTGTCCTATTCAGATTATATTTTCTGGGACTCTTATTTTGAAGTTCTGTATCTGTCTGTTTCTGTTTTAAATGTTACAAACAGCTAATACTCACACAGAGGCACATACACACATGCATGCATACAGCCTGTCTTGCAGGGAGGTCCCTGTGCCTTTCCTTATTTGGGAGGCAGGGTGGCCAGGGCTGCAGTGGTTGTTAAAGGAGGACTCCTAGGAGGAAGCAGTAGGTTGCTGGGAACAGATTTGCATGCTCCTCCTGAAATGGTAATTCACCTTCCTAGTCTGGGAAGTGGGTGTATCTCTGTAGCTGCATTGTTAGTTCCTATTTACCATTCTGAGCCTGGGTGATGAGATCTATAAAAAATGACTGAAGGAGCAGAAGAAACAAATCAGAGACACGTTAGTCCCATCCTGTGAATAAACAACACCGATGTAAAATGGACCATAAGATATTTTGCCTTAAGTTTCTATGTGTTTTGGACCTATAATGTCAAAATTTTTTGAAATAGAATATTGACTATAGGGCCGGCAGCAGACTGAGTGCCTGCTTAGACAAGCACAGGAATTGGGGTTCAAACCCTAGTAATGCATGCCACGCTGGCCCCACCTCCTGGGTTTGCCGAGCTGCCCACCAAGTCCTGGGGTGGTGGCACACACCTGTAATCCCAGTGCTGGGGAGGAGAAACAGGAGGATCACTATGAGTCCAAACTGCATAGTGAGTGAGACCTGGTACCAAATACATAAATTAAAAAACAAAACAACAACAAGGGCTGTTATGGGTTCTCAAACAGAAGCCAGACCAAAATCCAAAAATGAAAATTTAAAATGAGCCTTTATTACTGAGCTCAGGGCCACCAGTTGTTTTTCACACAGGAGAAGACTGGTGGATCACTAGCCCAGGAAGCAGAGAGCTTTTAAAAGGAAAATCACGTGACTAAGGGGTCTTCCACAGTTTAGAACATGTGCAACTTGGCCATGTGGGGGTTGGTTAAGCTGTTAAGATACATCTTAAGCTAAGTATGTTTGCAGTATTTAGATTAGAGAGTGGAGGAAGACAGTTACTGAGTTACTCTTTACTAATCAGCCTTGAAAAGAGGGTGAGAGCACATTCCTTAGAGTAGATAACAGGAAGCATAAGGGAACCTAATAGTTTTCCATAGTTACAGCTCAATATTTAGTTGACCCCTTACAGGGCTGGCCAAATAGCTCAGCAGATTAAAGGGCCTGCAAGCAGGCGCAGGGACTGGGGGTTTGATTCCCTGCCAGCCCCAGATGTGGGGCCGCTGAGACAGCAATTGAGACTGGGTGTGGGTTTGTGCGCCTGTAATCCCAGCTCTTGGGAGCCTGTAAACAGGCGGATCACTACAAGTCTGATCTAGTAGTGAGACCCTGAACACCCTGTCCCTGTAGACCCTTCCCTAAAATACAGAAAAAAAAAAAAAAAAAAAAAAAAAGAATGACTATAAATAGCCTTTTTTTTTTCTGTTTCTGGTAAAATTTTAGATTCAAGTGTGTTTTTCTTGTTAGTGATAAGCCTAGTAGTTTTTCTTTTGGACTAAAATGTATTTGGTGAAATATAAATATTATGAGAAGAGAAATTTGAAGTTCTGCACTCATCTCTTTAAATTTATTTTATTTTATTTTATTTTATTTATTTGTTTGCTTGTTGTGTTTGTTTGTTTCTTTATTTACTTATTTTGTGGCTGGCTCAGCCTGCCCTGGTGGTGGGGCTGGCGCAGCATGTGGTGCCGGGGATCGAACCGCAGTCCCTGCAGTTGCCTGAGCTTTCCTAAGCAGGCGCTTTAGACCACTGAGCCATCTCGCCGGCCCTGCACTCATCTCTTTAAAAGGTAACAAACAACTCACATCCTGCAGCACTCTGGAAACGCAAGTGTTAGGATGTGACTAATATAAAAATGTCCCTGGTATTTTATGAACTAATCAGTTGAAATATAAGACATTCCTGTGACCTTTTATGATTCAGTCATCCTGTATTCTTTTAAAATGATTTGTCTTGTAAATGTTTTAAGCAAGGTTTGGTGGCACATGCCTGTCATCCTGTCACTTGGAAGGCTGAGGCAGGAGGACTGTTATTCCCTGCATAGTCATACCAGACAGTGCTTATCAAACGTGGTGACATTTCTTTCTACCCAGCCCAAACGAGCATGCCTTCAATTCTTCTCAAAGCAGTATTCTCTCAGCAGCAAGCTAGTTAGATTTAGGGATCTAACTAGTTTATCTGTGGAGGTAGTGAAATCTTTGAAATTAAAAATTTTCAAGATTAATTCACATAGGGGCCGGGAGATAGCTCCGTGGCAGAAGTGTCTGCCTGGCAAGTACAAGGTTGTGAGTTTGAACCCCGGTCCTGAAAAAAAAAAAAAAAAAAAAAAAAAATTAATTCACATTATTTAAGTCGAGTGGAATATTGTTTCTTTTTTAAAATTTAATTTTTATTTTTTAAACAATACAAAATAGGGCCGGGGAGATGGCTTAGTGGTCTAAAGCTCCTGCTTAGGCAGCCACAGGGACTGCGGTTCGATCTCCGGCACCACATGCGCCAGCCCCACCCCCAGGGCAGGCTGAGCCGGCCAGAACACAAATAAATAAATAAATGAGGTTTAAAAAATTAAAATAAAATAAATTTTTTAAAAAATACAAAAAAATTAGAAACAATATAAAATTTCACTAAACAAAGTATTAGTAATTCAACAGTGGTTCTTGTATTGCATGATGTTATCTTTAAATTAATTGTTTAGGTTAACCTACAAAATTAGTTAATAAAACAAAAAAGTTATAAGAAATTCAAAAGAAAAATATAACTCTAACATTGACTCCTAGTCATTGAGAGTATAATGATTACTGGAGGTAGGGAAATAGCTCAGTGGTCTAAGCGTCTGCCTCATAAGCGCATGGACCTGGGTTCGATCTCCAGTACCATATACCTTATAGGCCCCAGAATTGGGCATGGTGGCACATGCCTGTAATCCCAGTGCTGGGGAGGCTGAGACAGGAGGATCACAATGAATCTGAGCTGTGTAGCGAAACCCTGTAACCAATAAACGAATAAATGAAAATTTTTAAAAATGTAGAGTATAATAATTCCTTTTTAATTAAATCCAGTAGATTCCCACATGACCATTGGAAATCAACACTAATTTTGGTTTTATTAATCACATCATACACATTTATTTGCAAAAATAAGCACACAGATATGGGAAGTTTACATATTTACGAAAGAAGGATCCATTCCATTTCTGGCCCTCTCTTTAACCACATCCCAGGAGCAGGATTAGAAACCATTATACTCTGTCATTCAGTTGTTTTCCTTAGTTTCAGTTAAAATTCTTAAGTACTCTACTAAAAGCAGAATTGAGGTTTTTTTTTTTTTTTCACGTCAGACAGGTAATGTGCCCACATGGTAACAAGGTTTGAGGGAGGAACATTCATGCATAAGGCATGAACACCCAATCATCACGCTCATGAACTGAAGGATCCAGAATTGAGTTTCATCTTCAGGGAGCTGCGTGGAGTCCCAGGAAGCCAGCAGTTGCTTCAAACCCCAGCCTTAGGCTGCCTGTCTGCCTCGAAGTTGCGTATTTTGGAATTCATCATAAGATTTCACTTGTGTGTAGAATTTCAAACAGGAAAGCAAGCAAGCAAGCAAACAAGACCCTTCCTTCCAGTAAAACCCAAATAGGAAAAAAACCTACTGATCATGATGAGCCTACATTGTTGTCTTATACATGATTGCTTGGCCCACAGAGTTTTGGAGTTACTTCATTTGTTAATGGTGAAACCAAGATGAGGACTCCTGTCAACCAGCAGGCCATTGCTTGTCCCTCTACCTGTTCTGTTCCTGAGGCCAAAGAAGGATATAAATTGACACTGTATCCAGCTGTGAGTGTAGCACATATTTGTGTGTAAATAAAATTTGCTATGTATTGTAATACCGGGGGGCTCAAGTTTGTCCACCCGTGCATTGTAAGTGCGTGTTTTATTTGAGTGTGTTCTTTCAATAATGAGGCAGGTAACAAAAGGAAAAACTTTCTATTATTATCATTACTTTAAATTTTATTTTCTTTTAAAACAGTAGAAGAGTTCATACCATAGTCAGAAGACAAGTTTTTCTTTCTCAAGACAAGTTTCTTCCTATACTCTGGGTGTCTTTCCCCCCTGTGTTTTATATTGTGTTTTGTCTTGGTTTTAAGCATTGTCCAAGCAGAAAATCTCTCCTGGATTTTGCTATCTGTGTATAGGTATCCTCCTGGCTCATGCCTCAGCAGAAATGACCTCTTGTTGCCATTATTAAATCAACATGCCATCAAGATGTCAGCCAACTATGATGCCTGGTGTTCTTTGGGCTACCTTTTCACCTGGCACAATAGTGCAAAGCCAGTATCCCTGCCAAGTTCACTGTAATTCTTAGGATTGTTTACTTCAGGAAGTCTTGAGCTGTAGCTTATCCAGGATAATGACAGAGGAGGGTCTGCTGATAGTTTGCTAAGAAAGCTCTATTCCTGATAGGGGGAAGCTCTTCCTTTCTTTGTCCATTGAATTAGATTATTTGGGTTGGTGTGTCCTGGTAAATGTTCTCCCTGTAGAATCTGTCTAGCTGGCAGATCCAGGCGATGCTAACTGCTATCATAGACCCCTGCTAGGCTTTTCTCTTCCTAAGGAAGATCCTTTATTGTAGGGATGCTTTTCTGTTAATTGTGGCAAAGCATAATGGTCACTTTAGGCTATGGTTTCAACTTCTTTCATGCTATATAGTTTTGTAAATTGTGCTGCCCTGTCCTATCCTGGACAACCACTAGTCTGCTTTTTGCCTGTAAAGATTGGCCAATTCTGGATATTAAATGGGATTGGAGCCATGTAATACCTGGTCTTTAATGATGGGCTTTTTGAAATTTAGTATAATGTTCGCAAAGATCCCATCCACGGCATGGCACATATCAGTACTCCGTTCTTTTTTATTGTCAAATAATACTCCATTTATTGAACATTTTGCACTTTGTTAGACATTCGTTGTTTCTCCTCTGGCTCTTACGAATTATGCTGCTATCAACATTTGTATATGTGTTTATGAACATATGTTTTCAGTTCTCCTGGGTAAATAAGCGTGAAATAACTGAATTGTGTGGAAACTGTGTTTAACATTTTAAGGAACTGCCAAATTGCTTTCTAAAGTTTGCTGAACCATTTTATATTCCCCACCAGCAATGAATGAAGGTTCCAATTTCTGTACATTTCAGGTGTTTCTTAACCACTGTATTTTTTGCGTTTATAAAAGTGTTTCCTCTTGGTGGACTAGGGAGCAGGGTGCTGAATGATAATTTTGGAGGAAATGAAACAAATGAAAATCAAATAAATTATTTTCCAATTCTCAGTTGCAGCTCTGGAAGCTGTTCAGCCCCGCGCCTACAAACCTTCCTGTTTGACTGGAGTTGACATTACAGGAATTTTACTTTCCTGCTCTTTCCTCCCTGGGGAGAAAAAAGAAATATGTCTTTTCCTCAGCTAGACATGGAGGGTTCAAACAAACACAGAGGACCCCAGAGTTATTAACAATTCCATAGGAACATGGCTTGATTTATGCCCAGAATCATTTTTCTAAAATCACTCTCTTGGTGCTTCTTTCCCTTGCCTGTTCTCCACTGGAGCGTAACCTAAGAGCTGAATCAAGGTCTGTTCATTTGGTGTTTGGAAAAGAGACGGTG
Source organism: Capromys pilorides (assembly GCA_004027915.1). NCBI lineage: Eukaryota > Metazoa > Chordata > Mammalia > Rodentia > Capromyidae > Capromys > Capromys pilorides. The sequence continues at coordinate 12,227 of PVKN010003017.1, forward strand.
GCTGGATGCTGCTCAGCTGGCTGCAGTTGCTGGCAGGCAGCTGTGGAGCAGGCCTTGCTGGAGCAAAGGCTGTGCTGACTCGGGTTCAGGATAACAAGGCCCTTCGTCATCTACCACTGTAGTAAGCCAGGCAAGTCCGGAGGCTGTAGAAGCATCTGGCTGTACCAGCCAGAGGCAACACTCCCTGCTCCCTGTAGTGGATGTAGGGAGCAGGCTAGGGTGGGGTTGAAGTAGGCCTTGAGGGAAGTCGGCAGGAAATACTGTTTCTTCTGTCTTTTTGCAGTAGGAGCAAACCCAGGGCCTTCTGCATATCAGCTAAGCGCTCTACCACTGAGCATCCTGTCTTGGCCTCCCAGGTGTCAGTAATCCATGGGTGTGTGCTGTCATACCCAGATGTTTTTTTTTTTTCTGATACATAGGGGTTTAACTCCTACTGTCTTCTGACCAGATGATTACTTCTGATCCTATGTTGTCAGTAGGCCACATCCCCACCCTCCCTCAGACAAACATGAATGATGAGTTCTTGGCAGGCTGGACTCTTTCCAGGTTTCCTTTCATGCATCCTCCCGCACCCACTACGTGAGCCTACATGCTCCTTGTGGCTGAGGTTTGCTACACGGGTGTGACCTGGAAGGCAGGTGTTGCCCCCACACTCAGGCTGACAACCTCAATCACTGCTGGGTCATGCCTCCACTGACTTGCCAGGTTCCCTTGTCGAAGTGCCAGCTCAGGCCTGGAGAGTACCCTCATTTCCTCTCCTTCCAGTAGAAGCAGGCACTTTCTTTCAGTGTGCTGTGTTTTCTTTTGGTTCCATTAAAATGAGGTTTGGTGCATATATGGTAGTTTTGGACAACCTTGTGTTAATTATACCTATCTGACCTTCCCATCCCTATTATTAAGACTATTATTTTGCAGACTGCCAAAAAATATTTTGATGCATTAATTTCAAGGGTTAATTTCACAGCACCATGAGGTATCAGTAGACAATTAGAGTAACAGTTGATGTGTTTCCAGTTGTTAACCCACTGTGTGATTTCTGTGGTAATTCATGAACTTGATTTAATGACTTCAATTGAAATTATAGGGAATTAGATTTTAAATAGATACACAATACACACTATGTGTATCCATGTATGTCCAATCATACCTCTTCTAACTGAATCTTGATATAACACTTTCTTCAACTCCTTAAAATAGATGTTAGTAGTCTTTGGACATTTTCACTTTATTCTTTTGTGTGTGTGTGTGTGTGTGTGTGTGTGTGTGTGTTTTAGGGAAGGGTCTACAGGGTGTTCAGGTCTCACACTAGATCAGACTTAATAGTGGCCCACCTGTTTACGACCTCCCAAGAGCTGGAATTATAGGTGTGCACCACCACGCCCAGTCTCAATTGCTGTCTCAGCATACTCTGGGGGCAGGGCTGGCACAGCAGGCCCAGGGATTGAACCCCGGCCCCTGTGCCTGCTTGCAGGCACTTTAATCTGCTGAGCTATTTGGCCAGCCATTTTCACTTTGATGGACTTCTGATTATTACCAGTGTGGTTTGCAGAAAGTTAGTAGCAGTCTGTATGTGGTTATTTAAATTGTGATTAATTAAAATTAAATTAAAAACCCAGTTCCTCAGTCACAGTAGCCATCTTTGAGATACTCCTAGCTAGTGGCTACTTATTGAGCAGGGTAGAGACCGAGCACTTCTATCACTAAGAAATTTCTATTGGCCAGTACTGACTTAGACTTTTTTTTTCCTGCCCAGAAGGTATAAGCAAGACATTAATCATGGTAAGCTTTGCTGAGGCAAGTTCAGGAATTGGAAAATTGCTGCTGCCTTTACCCAGCCCAGAGTGAGAACAGGCAGTGGAGGTGCCATTTTGTTCTTGATTATCCTGGCTTTTTTTTTTTGGTCCTACTGTTGTTTTTCTGTTGTTGCTGTTTCCCAATATTAGGAATTAAATCCAGAGCTTTGTGTGCGCTAGGTAAACATGATCACTCAGCTATACCCCCAGCCTTAAAAAAAAAAAATTGAGACAAAGCTGGTCTTAAACTGGGGATCTTTATGCCTCAGCCTTCTGAGTAGCTAGTATCATAGGTGGTAGACATACGTGGCTTCTTTGCTTCTTAAGGGATGTCAAATAACTTGTAATGAGACTTGCTTATATATTTAACCATGGGGTAAATCTTCTGAAACAGCATATGGAAAGCCCTTACTTTATCATTTATTTATTTATTATGTTATTTATTTATTTATTTATTTAGCGGAACTGGGAACTAAACTCAAGCCCTTGCGCTTGCCAGGCAAGCGCTTACTCTACTGAGCCAACTCCCCAGCCCTCACTTTATCATTAAATTGATTTTATGGATTTATTGGGGCTTTAAATGCATTTTTGACTTAGGATATTTTCAAATTAAAGATGAGTTTGTTGGAATACAACCCTATTATAAGTTGGACAGAAAAAAAAAATATGCTGGACAGTGCAAAAATAAATTACTATCTACCGTGCTTTTCTATTAGAACTGATTCTTCTGTTTCTGTGTCCAAGGCTGAGATGTGGACAGATAAAAATTACGTTAAGATTTTATCACTGTTGGGGCCAGGGAGATAGTTCAGTGGTATAGGTAAGTGCCTGCCTGGCAAGCACAAGGTCCTGAGCTCAATCCCTGGTACTGCAAAAAAAAAAAGGAAAAAGAAAAAAGATTTTATCACTGTTGGCTTGTTTTCTAGTGGTACATATATGTGTGGGTTTTATATTATATAGACTTGCCCTGTTCGGGAGTTTAGCTTCACTTCGGTTTTAATATGTCTGTTGGTTTCTAGTTCTTTGGAGATATTTTTAAATCTCAATATTTGTTATCTTTACCGTCTGAAATTTACAAGTCAGGAATTTGTACACTGAGGATTTGGGCAGAAATCTTGCTTCCTTCAACTCCCCAGTAACTGCCAGTTTTTCTTGCTTCTGGTTAATAGCTGAGAGGTGAAGCTGTATGCAAGTCACATGACGTAGATACACCAGCTGCTGGTGCTGGAGGGCCTTTCTGGTGGGGAGCAGCAGATGGCAGTGAGCCGCGAGGCTCTGTGCACGTGAGTGCTGCTCCATTCCCAGCAGCTCAGGTCATTCGCTGGGAACGGACGAGTGCCTGTGTCCTTGCTCGTGTTGGTGTCTAGTGGTGATGATGTGTACAGTAAAACTGTGCCTAAGTTTCTTTCCAAATCAAGGCCTGCGTTAGAGCCAAGGGTGTGCTGCCGAAGAGGAATTTAGTATGTCCTGTCTCTATACTATCACTAGGTTATCTTCAAAAACTTAATTTTTTTTTTCCTTTTTCCTTTTCCTTTTTCTTTCTTTTTTTCCCTTCAGCATTCTTCACCTGGGGCTCAGCCTTCAGGGAGAGCCTCTGGTGCACGTGGCAAGTGCTCCACTCTCTTCCTGCACTCTTGGCTGACTAACCTACAGCAGACAGGCCCAGTGTGCCTTTCCTTTGCTTCTTTTTATTTTTGTTAAATATTTTAAAGGTACCAGAAGTCAAAACTTCTCTTTTTTTTTTTTTTTAAATTTATTTATTTATTTATTTGCTTGTTGTGTTTGTTTGCTTCTTTATTTATTTTGGGCTGGCTCAGCCTGCCCTGGTGGTGGCGCTGGCGCAGCATGTGGTGCCGGGGATCGAACCGCAGTCCCTGCAGTTGCCTGAGTTTTCCTAAGCAGGCGCTTTAGACCACTGAACCATCTCGCCGGCCCCAAAACTTCTCTGTTAAAATAGCTTCTGCTTAGTTTTGAACATTGAGGGGGCTTACAACAAGAGTTCCTCATTAATCATACTCCTTGCCTCTAATAATACAGTAAAACCTAGGTTTTCAGAAATAACTTTTTTTTTGTATTTTAGGGAAGGGTCTACAGGATGTTCAGGGTCTCACTACTAAATCGGACTCATAGTGATCCTCCTGTTCACAGCTTCCCAAGAGCTGGGATTATAGGTGCGTACCATCACGCCCAGTCTCAATTGCTATCTCAGCATACTGTTGGGGCAGGCCTAGGGATCAAACCCCTGGCCTCTGCTCCTGATGGATTTTGCCCAAACAGGCACTTAAACAACTGAGCTAAGCTGCAGGCCCCCAAATTTGAGAAGGATTTTTTTTTTTTTTTTTTTTTTTTTGGTGACTCGTGCTACCTCAAGGGTGGGTCTGGAATGGCAAGTGGAGCTGTGGATCAAACTGTGGTCTCCTTTGTCTGAGTGGGTTTACCCAAGCAGATGCTTAAACAACTGTGCTAACCTGCAAGGCCCCCAAGGAATAAATTATTTTGTAATCCAAAACCACTTTTTTATCAAAGCTTAGAGACAGAGACAGAATGATTAGTGATTTTGAGGCACTGGAGTCTCCCTGAGGAAGGTTAGGGTTAAGATTTCTAGGGTCTTTCTGTCCTGAACAAAAAATTGAGACAAGCATAAATAGTGGCAGAGTTTTACATTTATTAGGAGTAGGAAAAAAATGGAAGCATAGAGAAAAGATAGGCTCTGCAGAGCCCTTACTTCAGTCAAGTAGATGTAAGGAAAACGAGAAAAGAAAAAATAAAGATAAAAGTATACCCAGTAGTGTAGTGGAGTGGGCTTCTGTGTAGCTAGGACAAGCACTTAATAGCAGCCATCCCTTTTCATATTCCTCACACTGGCACTGTGTTCAGGTCCTTCTGTCAGAAACCTGCTGGTATTTTCCCTAGGAGTTCACACCCAGGGCTCCGAGAGTTGTTCAGTGCATGTGTCCCTGGATCTTGTCATATCTCCTTTCCCAACCAGTTTTAGCTACTTCCTGTCTTCCTGCTTCAGAACCAGTTGGGATCATGTGACATACTACTTGCATTGCAAGGCGTTGCTAGTTTAGCAATTTAAAATCTCTTACAAATTTTGCTCATCTTGCAGAACATCACTGGAGCAAGTTACTCACAGTCTGGTCTGACTTGTGCTTCCTTTTGTTCGTCTGGGTTCTTCAGAGACACAGAACCAATAGGAAGTGTAAAGATATGTGAAAGGGCTTTATTCCAGCGAAGTTGGATCAGGAACAGAGCGTGAGGACCAGGGAGCTGGTGGCAGTAGGGGAACTCTTACTGCTGGCTTCTTTGACTTATAACTTGTGCTTTTGGATCTGCTCAGGCCGATCATGTCCATTTGATTCCATTTGAAGATGGGGTGCTGCTGTGCACTCCCCATCTTATAGCTTAGTGGGCCAGTTAATACCCAGTTTACATAGGAAATGATTGGTTTATGGTCAAGTGCTTAGTTCTGTATAGACTGAGTAACAAGCCAAGAGCTGTCTCTCAGGAGGGTTGCTATCTGTGGGTGGTAGTAGGGCCTCGCTCCAAGGAACCCATGGATTCTGCCCCAGCCTCACACAAGCATGTCTAATGCGGCTGGTGCTTCAGGCACCTTGGTGTTCAGATAAATAGCTGAGGAGCTGCAGAGCAGCCTGGACCTGGGGCACAGCCTTCTCATGTTTTGGAGAGAACAAGCAGCTTTATGAAGCCCTTGGCTGGAGTGATACACCCGAGTTGGAAATGTGCCCCCCAATCCTTCAGACAGCCTCAGTAGGCACTGGGGCTCTCTCTTCTCTTCTCTTCTCTTCTCTTCTCTTCTCTTCTCTTCTCTTCTCTTCTCTTCTCTTCTCTTCTCTTCTCTTCTCTTCATTCTTCTTTTCATTTTCTTTTTTGTTTTTGACAGAGTCTCCCTGGGGAGATTAGAGTGGCCTTAAACTTGTGATAATCCTGCCTTACTGTCCCAAATGCTAGGCTTACAGATGTACACCAACCTGCTCAGCTGTAGTTCTTTCTTGATTGCAGGAGCAGACAGATGCAACCACTTACTCTTTACTTTGCAAAGGGTGTCTTAATACCCTAACACCAATGGATCCCTAGAAATCACACAGAAGTAGGAGACCCCTGATTGTTAGTCTGATTTCCATTTCCTGTCATGTTAATGTTTTACTACAACATCCTCCTCATTGCATCCAGTTAGCATTGCATCCTCATTATAATGGATCAGTGTAATTCCTGTGGAATTGCCCTGATGAATTTAGTTATAACAGAAGTTGGAGAGCCTGCCTGGCTAAGGCAGAACAGGTGTGTTGCTGTCCCTGTCCACTTCTAGTGGGCCTCACAGGCATTGAACAGCAGGCATTTGCCAGTCCAGGTACTGCATACCAGCAGCTTGATGTGCTAATGTTCTTCAGCAGTGAAAGAACGTCTGCTGCAGGGGCTGCTGTGGTTATGGTTGTGGTAATCTACTGTCATTCTCCAAGATGCGTCTGTCTTCTGCACAGGCCCAACAGGAGAGCTGACAGGGATTGGTGCACAGTACTGCCCTGCATCCTTCAGAGTCTCGGGGGTAGCACCGCAGTCCCTCTGGGAATACAGTAGTGCTTTTGATTTATTATTTTCACAGGTCAGGATATTTTAATGGCTTCCTACCACAATATTTGGAAATGCTTAAATTAGCTGATTTTATAGCCTCATAGCTAGAGGTAAATTTATTGCAGAATGAATTCTACCTCTTATTCCCACCCATATCTGATTTAGAAGATACTTAGATAGGACTCAGGACTTGACCTTTGAGTTGATGCTGGAAAAAGTTAAGATTTTCAAAGCTTTTGAAATAGAATGTATTTTGTGTGTGAGAAGGTAATGTATTTGGGAGATTGGGGTCGAATATTATGATCCCCCCCATTTGTCTGTTGAAACCTAATCCCCATGGCCTTAGAAGATAGGGTCTTTGGAGGTGGGTAGGTCATGAGGTTCTGCCCTTGTGAGAGGCTTGGGGTAGCGGCTATTCCTTTCCTACTATGTGGCCACACAAGGAGCCAGTCCTCACCAGATATCAAGTCTGGCACCTTGATTCTTGGTTTTCCCAGCCTCTAGAACTGTAAAAATAAATTTCTGTTTAAAAGTAACCCAATCTCATTGTAGCAGTGTGGACAGGCTAAGCATTTATGAAGAATATTGATGACAGCTCTCTTACTGAGGCCAAAAATGAATGTGATAGCTGAGGCAATACTGATGAAGTAGGACTTGAGGGGCTCCTTTTTCCTGGCCTTTGCTTTGGACCTGTATCCCCAACTCAACAAATTTGTTTGACCCTTTTCTTCCGTTAGCTAGTGAGGACTCTTGTGGGTTTGAAGATTATGGATTTTTTTCCAGGGGATGCAATGGAGCATGGCATTTGGAGCAGAGATTTCAATTTGAGCCTGACCTTGAGCCAACTTTGCTACTGCTAGTTCTGATTCTAGGCAGGAATTGATCCAGTTTATAAAATGAGTATTATGGTGCCTGTCTTCCCTGACTGTCCAGAGAGAGCTTGTGAAGATCAAAGAAAAAAATAGTACATAAATCATTTTGCACAGTGCTATGAAATATAAGATCCCTGCTTTTAAAAATAGTCATGAGTTGCCCCCATGTACCTATGGGTTACATCTGTATGCATTGAACTTTCCTTTTTTTTTTTTTTTTTTTTTTTTTTTTGGCATTGAACTTCTTTGATGTGTCACAAAGCTCTGTTCTCTTGGTGTTGAGGCACAAAGAACAGCTGATTATAGGGAGTCTAATATGACATATGCTCAAAACTTACTGAGTTGCCCAATGATAATTTTTCTGCTACATTTGAGTGGTCTACTTGGTACTTCCTTTCAAGTAGTTAGGGAGTGGCACTCAGAACAGTTTTCGCTGCAGTGCATTTGGTAGAGTGTCCCCCGGGGCTCCTGACTTGGCGTCTAAGTGCTTGGTGCACTACTGTTTGTGCTGATGTGGTTGGGTCCTCTGTAGCACAGGGAAGGCCCTAAAGTGCCTTTGGGGTTTTTATTTTAGCTGATATATCTGGTTGCAAGCAAGAAAAATCAAACTTAATTTAAGCAAAACAAACAAAGTACCCAAGAGCATATGGGGTCATTTTTGTAGCTGTACAGAAAGCCGGAAAGCAGATATGGCTGTGGGGACTAGTTGGGGCACAGGAAGGAGGAGTCTGCATGATCCAAGCATCAACTCGTTTTTGGTAGGAATAGGGGAACAATGACCATGACTCCAAGGAAAATCAGCATTGTGGGCATGAAATCAATGAATTTCAGCAGGACTCTTAAGTTCTCAAAGCTAGAGAAGTAATTTAGCTTGCTTTTCCACCAGTATGGGTGAAACCTCTGGTCCTTTTTTTTCTAATAGCAAAGGAATAAAAGTTGAGGAAGATTGAAAAAGGAAGGGTCCTCATGGGGTTGGGAGACATTGTCCTGAACATACAATATGAGAACTCTTTCCATAAAATCTGGGAACAGGCCATGCTGCTCAAGGTCATCTCTGTATCATTTTAAAGATAGTGAATGACAACATAGGCAGGCACTCCTCTGCTGTTCTTGGAGCTGCCCAAAGTCAGTTTCTACCTTGCTATATCTTGGACTGTGTTCATGCCAGTCTTTCTCCCTTCTGTACCTTAATTAATATGTCTAGCATAGGTGTGTAGAATTTTCAGTAAAACAACTAACTACTGTTCTGAATTAAAATGTTACTTTCTCCAGGTTGAAACTAACATATGGTTACACCTTTCAAGTGCGTGTCTTATGTGGTAATTTTAACTTCTAATTCAGTCTGAAGACTCCTTTACAAATACTGGTGGAACCCAGCAATGGGCTCATGTTTGGGCAGAAAGAGTGTTGTGTACACTGTTATCCCTTTCATTCTGTTCCTTATCACACTTTCAGGGAAGAGGAGGAAAACAGTCTCCCGCTCCACATTACAGGACAGCTAAATAGGTCACTCTCTTGTTGTCTTGCCCAGTTTAACTGGGAGATTGTGAGTGCTAGTGTGAAGTTCAGAAGGCCTTATTTGGAATGGCCAGGTTTTAGGAGTGAGGTTTGCAAGTGTAATTTTTCCTAATGCCCAACATTCCTTTAGAGTTTATCCTGCACTGTATGAACTGTGCAGAAAAATGAGAGGGTTTGTCTGTTGGCCTGGAGTTTTCCAAGTCTTATCCTGATTATCTGTAACCTACTCCCTGTCCTGCTTTCCCCAGTGTCCTAGACCAGATCTAGTGCTTCTGAGCATAATTAAAAACTATTCACATTGCAGGCTTTTCTAAACTTAGCTTCTTTTTTCTTTCTTTTGTTTTTTGGAGGTAGGGACCTGACTGTGTAGTTCAGCCTGTCTTCCAACTCAAGGTGATCCTCCTGCCTCAACATCCCAAGATTATTTTCCTGTTCTATCAGCCTGGTTCTTCTAAAGCCGACTCATGAGGGGAGGGGTGGGTTGTAGGGGTTGTGTTTATGTTAGTGCTGGGGACACGGTGGACATGTCGTCCATGTATATTTGGATTTGATAGTGTGCTTAGGACTAATGAATGGATGGCGAAATGGGTGGCCTTTATTCTAAAGGCTAGCAGTTGCAGGACTCTGACTGACCCCTGTTGTTGCTGCTACCATCTTATCTCTTCTTCACACTGGTGTGGTTGAGGTGGGACTGTCTTCTCATCCTTGGCACAAGAGTTTTCTTTCTAGTACTGCCACAGTAGCTGTATGCTTTTGAAAGAGGGGCGAAAAGTACAGTTGTCTTTTCTACATGCCCCAGGGAAAGGGTCTCACCTACAGCTAGAGTCAGCTTAGAGCATAAACTTCATCACTAACAGATCCTCTTAAAAGTATTTTAGAAGAAGCACTGGACTTATAACGTTTCACCCCACACATTGTTTGTTCATACCACCTTTTTTCTTTAATCTTTAAATGGAGAAAAAATACACTCTAGGCAGCAATAATGAAATCTTCTAAGTTCCTAACATAATAGGAAAATGTAATTACAATATCAACAGTCTGTCATCCTCTGTTCATCTTTATGGAAAAAAACATAATTATGTTGGTTTTCACTGACAAAATTCCAAGAATCTAATGGTTACCTATAACATGACTTAGACATAAAGATGTTTTACCAGGCTGGGTTTGGTGCCACATACCTATAATCCACACGCTCAGAAGGCTGAGGCAGGATCACTGAGAGTTCAAGGCCAGCCTTCCTACAAAGTGAGTTCAAGGCCAGCTGAAACTGCATAGTGAAACCCTGTTTTCAAAAGACACCCCCCCCCAAAAAAAAAAAAGAGATGTTTTACTTGGAAATAATATCAGCTTCTCATAAAATTTGAATGATACCTTTTGTGTCCCTCTCCCCAGACTTAGAAGAACAAACTACACAAAAGGAAAAGTATGCTTTACTGTTCATTGAAATGGTTCAGAGCATCACTTGGCTTCAGATGAAATCTGGAAATTCACTTAGCTTGGTTTTGTCTTCCCACACATTTTGAATGAATGCGCAAAGAAAAATACCTCAGTAGAAGCAGAAGGGCTATTTTTAGGCTGCACTCCTATTTTGGGTTTCATTGCTCAAAATCCTTTTGCCCCAGGCCCAGGGTCATGTTTGCGTAATGTACTTGATGGGTTTTCCTCATTCTTCCCTTTACCAGAACCACCTGGAGCCCTGCACACCCCCTACAAGTCAGTTCATAATCTGAATAAATCATCTGTTCTCCCTGCCTACTTCTTCCCTCTCCCCCAGGCCAAGTGTTAGAGATCAAAAGGTTACTTTGTTTTGAGCTAAACTGTAGTTTTAGTAATTTATTTCTCCTGGTTACTAGTGGCAGTCCATTTGCAGTGAATACTAGCTTTCCGTTTATTTTTCTCCAAAGTTAAAAAATACCCTCAGTTTTGAATTTAATTTTTAGTTATGTTTAGAAAATGTTAATGTAGTCTAATAAATTCTTTTTAGAAAAAAAGAGGATTGAATTACCAATATTTGTGGCTCCAGCCAGCCAGCAAGTATCGAAACAAAGAAGTCAGAATGCAGACTCACAGCAAATGTGTAGCTCCAAGTGTTTCTTTACAGTTCATGAGTAGAGCAGCTACTCATGTGGATGAGGATGATAGCTCCACCGGGCAGTAGCAGAACACAGGGTTTTATAAGATGGGCTAAGGAACCAGAATGATAAAAAGCAGGCTGAATCGTGATTGACATCAGTCTGCTTCCTTGGGACAGTTAAAGCAGAGATGACTTCCTTGTTATACTGACTAAAGTAGACTGTTCTATTTTCTGGAAAAGCTGGTCTTCAGGGAGAACTATCTGCTGCCTGAGAAATTCAGTTTTAGTGTGTGGGAATGAGTGGCTCCATTTGATTTATCTGGTCTGTTGAGGCCAGGGCAGGAGCTCAAGTGGAGGCAGTGTTTTAATGCCATTTAAAGGAAACATGGACTGGGTTGGATCTGAAGATTCCTCTCAGTGTTTCAGTGTATGTCATTTGCCCAGCTGGACACATTAGGGAATAGAAGTTACTAAAGCCACTCCTAGTCTTTAATGAGCAGAAATGCCTTTTCAGTTTGTTTTCCCTTCCATTTGGAAGAGATCCTCCTGAAGCAGTGTATGTTAGCTTTTGACTTGGCAAGTTGTGTCTCTGTGGTCCTGAACTCTTAGCTTCTTTATGTTGGCTTCTGATTGTATTGCCTTGCTAAAACGTAGCATTGCCTGTCAGCTGTTTACTAATTTGTCTTCTTGACATAGCGATGTCTTGAAAAGCTTATAATACCCCTAACTTAGAAACTTGCTTCACATGGCCCTTAACAGAGAGTAGGATAAGTCCAAGAATACAAGATATGCAGAGTATATCAAAGAAGGACCCATATTGGCTTGTAGTCTTTCCTGGCCTTTTCTTGATTCTCCTCTCACCTGGGAATTTAATCCAGTTGAAAGATTTCTCCATTCCTTTACTTACTGAGAGATGCTGAACAGTGCTATCCTAAGTCCTAACAATTTACTAAGAGAAAACTGCTTGTAGAAGATCTGCCCAGTTACATGTCTTGGTTGGAACTAAGCTGAAGGGTTTAGCCTCCCCTGTGGATCAGCTTCTGCTCCTAGCCAGCCCCCAGAGCTGTCCGGTGATGCCTGGCCCTGGGCAGTGGCTTCTAAACTGACTGGGAGCCATGACTGTGTTTCTGCCTATAAATAGCAGTTCACTGGGTTTACATGAGTGCAAATTAAGTTTTTTCTCCATCACCACCCATTTTAATTGTAGAATGTTTGAAGTAATGAAACAGTGGTAAGAACAAATGAATTTAATGTGCCTCAACCCACCACCATAAACTGCTTTGTTTTTACATTTGAGAGTGTTATATGGTTTGTTGTCTAGTTGTCCCCCCAAAGCCTCCTGCAATCATGGGGTGGGGACTTCTAGAGTTTGAGACTTGACTTATGATCCACTGGGATTATGTGTTTTAGTACTGATGAGAGTATGGGTCTGAGTACTGCTGGGAATTATAGGTGTGGCCTGAGGTGGATAGGCTAAGGCAGAGAGCCTGAATGTCATATAAAGAGAGACAGAGAGACAGACTCTTGTTGTTGCTCTCTGCTGCCCTGGTTGATCGGTTGCCTCTGTTGTGATTGTTGCTGTTCTCCTGCCATGAACTGGATGCTCTCTGCCCTGTTCCACTCAGCCTTGGAGCTGGCTGAATATTGACTGAAACCTTCAGTAACCTTTCCTTCCTTCATTTTGTGTGTCGGGTATTTGTCCCAGCAACAAGAGTAACTAAGACAGAGAGCCACTATTAACCCTCTCTTTGAGACTGAAACAAACCACACCACAGATCTATTATTTCATGGACCCTTTATGTAAAAGACATCTTACTGTAGTCTGACAAATGAATCCCATCAGGTGACAACAGACAAGCTGGATTCCTGGTGGCCTTTGTCATCCAAATGTCTGACTGGAACAGCACAGGCTAGTGCGACTAGAAGGAACAAACAGTGCCTCTCAGTAGCCTTTGCTCAGGGGACCCCCCCCCATCCCCACCCCCAGGAAGTCACAGAGCATGTGCCACACTATAGCACCAATCCTCATTCTAAGCCTGGATTTTTTTTTTTTTTTTCATCCAAGCAAATCAAACACTTTAAAAAATCAGACATTAATTAAATTCACTGGCACCTTTTAATTTATGTGAATTTAGGAAGTGTTATTCTAACCCACATGATACCTTCCATCATCTTTGCTGTCACAATTATATTTTCTTTGTTGAACAAGTATACATTTGCTGTCAGCATGTCCTTTGTGCCCTAAAATGATATAGAGGTTTTAAGAAGCCAAATTCAGAGGTTTCTGGTGGGCAGGTGATGTCACCAAGGTCAGCACTCTGCCTTGTATGTAACTAAATATGTGAGGATTTCCACTCTTATGTCTCCCATTTCTCTTCAAACATGTGACATTCTTATATTTCTCACCTAGACAATGAATATTTTACATGGAAAAAATCCTAATTATTTATATTTATGGGCATGGATCCAGTGTGGAATAATTAAATTAAGATCGCTGATACGTGGCACACCAGTTTATATGGTCCTTTGTGAGGTCAGAGCCTTACATAATGTCATAGTGCCTTCTCTCACTGAGCTGTATATCAGCCTCCACTTCTGTTATGAACACAAGCCAAAGAAATGCTTTACTTTTAATTTTTTTTTCCTTTTTCTTTTTGCGGGACTGGGGGTTGAACTCAGGTCCTTGCGCTTGCCAGACAAGTACTTACTCTACTGAGCTATCTCCCAAGCCCCTACTTTTAATTCTTGTAAATGGAAAAACAAAGTGCAAGCAATAATGATGGAAAAAGTTATATGACCCTTGGTGCTGATGTTGAGAAGAGGAGGGAGCCAGGGAACTGCGGAGTGCTGAGCACTGGATTGTTGCTGCCTGAAATGAAAGTCCTGTGGTCCTGGAGTGCCCAGCTACCTGATAATTAGTCCCAAGCTTTTTTTTTTTTTTTTTTTTTTTTGGTGATACCAGGGTATTGAACTTGGGACCTTGCACGTGCCAGTCAAGCTCTTGTGCCACTGAGCTGTCTCTCCGGCTCCCAAGCTTATGTGTGTGTGTGTTCCTGATGATTAGTAAAGCCATGTTTAAAAGCAGCCTTATTCTTGTGTTATAAGAGACTGATCTGCTGGCTAAGAGTGTGGCTGGCCAGCCAGGGCTCACATGTGGAGCTGTGCATCCTTGGGCAGTATACCTCATCTGAGAGACTCAGCTTTCTGCTATAGAACAGTGTCAGTAACAAAAAGCAGATCGTAGGCTTGGACCAGAATTTAAGGTCGCCCATTAGAACTAAATGCATACCGTATGGTATGTCTTAACAAACCTGTGCCGTTATTGTAATGTTAATCAGCACCATATAGTCTTAAGAAGAAGTGTTGGTGGGTGTCTCAGTTACTCTTCTGTCATTGCTGGGACAAATACACAACACCCAAAATGAAGGAAGGAAAGGTTTATTTAGCTCACAGTTACTGGCGGTTTCAGTCCATACTTGGCTAGCTCTAAGGCAGACTGGCACATGGCAGAGAGCAGCAGTTCATGGTGGTGGAACAGCAACAATGGCAACAGAGAGTCTGTCTCTCTGTCTCTATTATATTGTATTCAGGCTCTCTGCCCCAGGTTGGGTGAAGCACTCATATCCATAATCCCAGCAGTACTAAGACCTATAATCTCAGTGGATCACCCATAATCCCAGTGGATCATGAGTTAATCTCAATCTCTAAAAGTTTCTGCCCCATGACTTCATGAGAATATGAAGGGGAACAACTAGACACAAACCATAACAGTGGGCCATGAAGGGAACTGAATGTTTGTGTCCATCCAAAATGTGTGTGTTGAAATCTCCATCCCAGGGTGACAGTATTTGAGGATGGGCCTTTGGGAGGCGATTTAATCACGATTCATTGAGATAAGGCATGAAAACTGCATTGGTAAGTACATTTGCTAAATAATACACTGCTTACTGACCACTTAACAGACTGTCTTCCAGCCTGAGGGTGACTAGTGGTTTATCGCCACTTTACAGGAGAGGAAACTGGTAGCAAGAGAATTCTGTTGGGACGCTGTGCATTGGATTTCTCCAGCAGTGTGTTGCTGAGCGCTTGATATTTCTGCAGTTTTCAACATCATCTTTCTTGGCCTGTGAATCTGATTATAAACCGTACCTGGTACCAGCCAGTGTTCACCATCAGGACGGCTTGTTCTGCAGACTTAAGCGGTGGTGACTATAGTGTAGGCCTTTTCCTAAATTTGACTGTTGACCGAGTCTTGGTTTTTTCAGGGTACCTGTGACTTGACCTTTCTTCAGAACACCCTTGACTTTATTCTTGAATCTAAAAATAGAAAGTTGTCTTTTGAGATCCATAAATCTAGAAAGGGAAAAGGGGACTAAGAAAGGGGATTGATGGTTGGTCACCAGCATGTTGAAATTCTTTAGCTTGAAACAGTTCTGTTTACTTTGACGTGGCATCTCAGCCATGGGGTGCCACTGTAGGTTTCAAAGGGATCCCATCTTTTGGCCCAACCAGCTGGCTGCTTTGAAAGTTTGGTGGCCCATGTGTACAATAGGAGCAGAGAGATGGAGCTTAAACAGACTTCTCTGAATGAGGAGCCTGGTAGACCCAGAAAATAGCCTTAATTATACTTAATAACAGGAAACTTACTTGTTCTAAAAAAAGTCATTTTAAAGGGTCACTTTCATGTCTTTGCAGTGAGAAGGGAACTGAGTTTTTTAGGGAGGAGAAGAGGAGAGCCACTGCCTCTCTACCAGAAAGTGTCCCGAACAGTATTCCTTGAGCACTGGGCATTTGAAGCTTCAGGTACTTTTCAGCAGGTCAAAATGAGGAAGTTACAACAATGTTAGTTTTCTACTTGGTACTTTTTTTTCAATAATTAAGGACTAGCTTGTCCCTTGTCACGTATGGTCGGCTTTTGCCAGTGCCTTATACTTACCTTGCGCCTGTTTCCCTCATCCGCCAACACCAGGCACATTTGCTGCTTTTGTTTCAAGCTTGCCTAGCATTTTTCTCCCCTCAAGCCTTTGCTCTTTGGCTGGAATAATCTGTCCTTAGATTTTTGCATGGCTGGCTTCTCATCACCTGAAAACCATTCCAAGATGTCATCTTCCTTATGACTTTGTGTCTTCCAAGGGGTCACTACCTCTCCACAATCTCTCTCTAAATACCCTGCTCTATTTATCAGAAATTAAAGTTGTTCTGCTTGCCTACGCTCTCACTACACTATGACCTCTGTGAAAATGGGACTCGGAATCAGTGTCTAGTACCCGTTGTTCAACGTATGTCTTTTCAATACATAGATGAATTTATTTATAGTATTTTCGAAACTCCCTTAGTCTTTTCTTGTTTTGCAAACAGTGTAGAGCAAGGATCTTTAGACTTTTTTGTCTGTGAGCCACCAGCTAGTAAGTGTTTCGGCATTCAGCCAAAAGTTCCCTATGGCGACTACTGAGCAAGAAGCTATAGACTTTTGTTGTAGTCAGGGTTCGCAAAGGGAACAATACAGCACGTATAATTTACAGAATTATTTGTAGCAATCAGCCAAAGAGTCACATACAAAGAGGGTACAGGAAATCTATCCATACACTAAAGACCAATGAATCTAGCTGAGGGCCTGGGTCCTACAGCATTGTGCATGACTCCAGCTGAAAACCTACAGCCCATAACAGTGCTTCCCACAAGTGCAACTGGAGGCCTAGAGCCCATGACAATGTCTTATGCAGACCTATTTCACAGATCTGTGCTGGAAAGGCCCAGAGATCAGTGGTGAAAATTAGGAAGTCTGTTCCAGCAAGATGAAGGATCTGGGCTGCTGAGGGATCTGCATTGGAGCCAGGAAGGGAAGCTCAAAGTAAGAATCCAAGCTCTGCTAAAAGGTACTACAGCCATTCTCTGTGACAGTGAGGTCTGAGTTTCTGTGACAATAACAGCTAAGTCTTTATCAGGAATGCCAGCATGATAAGCTCCTCTAGGAAAACGAACAGCCTCATACAGCTTCTTCTTCTACCATCCTCCTTGTTTCTGTTGTTGATAATAGTCCTCTGGTGGGCCTCCCACACCCAGCGCCACACTGATTCTGTTCAGTTGAATGTTGCAAGTTGACCACCAGTTGTCAGTCCACCATAACTATGTGCACATGAGTCTGTTTCGGATCCAGTGGAATATATTGACACATTCTTTTTTTGTTGGGAAAGGGTTAGAGCTAACCTATTGGCCCATAGGCAATAGTGTGCTTACCTGAACCGTTTGGAAGTGTGGGATCGCAAGAGTTGCTATCTAAATTTGAGGCTCAGTTCACTTGTTTTGCAGCTAGAGGCACTTGGGTTTCTTTTGCTGTTCAGCTAGAGGAGAACACTGTGGAAACTGTGATGAGATATGTTTCTAAGAATTAGAAGTTGTAAACATTATTTTAACCACAGCCCTGACCAAACTAGCCTAGTCTAGGATTTAGGTTAGGCTAATGTGGAATAATTTATGGAAGCAGTAAATTTAGGAAAAAGAAGGATCAGAGATCATGGAGCACTTTCTGTACTATTTTCCTATAAAGGGAGAATAAACTCGAGAATCCCTATATGTCATAACATTCTTTTAACTTGAGTTTATGTTATGTGTTGGGCCAGCAGGGGCACAGGTGGCATTGTCTCTAATGGGTACTACTGTGTCTCCCAGAAGCAGGAATGTGCTGGCCATGGTAAGGGCCTCGGTTGCACTTTCTCAGATATTTGAAAGATCCACATTCACACATGATATACCAAGTATTAACTTTGGAGTTGGGTTTGTACTTTTTCAGCTGCAAAGAGGTTAAAGAAAATTTAATAAAAGTTGATCAGTTTTACTAAGCAGTAAGAATTGGGTTGTAAATATCTTGACACAATTCTAAACAACATTTGAACAAAATCATAAATCAAAAACATGTACAGCCCTTTGTACTACCAGTCTTTTTTTATCATGGTAAAAACAAATCTATATGGGATTTTGAGATTTTATTTGCTAAGGCAGAGTTCTCAGTTATCAAGAATTTATTTGCAATTACTCCTTGAATCTTATTTAATTGCTGTTCCTTCAGATTAGTGTATGACCTTGAAGAAGTCATTTAATTTCTCATCCTGTGTGTCTGTAAAGTGAATAAGATCTCTCAGATTGCTTTCATACTGTGTGATGAGTTGAGCAAGCTAGCTTACTTCAGCTTTGGAAAAAATGGGAGAATGAAGCCCATGTATTCTTTCGGTGCAATTAGCAAGCTTTTTGGTAATCTCACAATTTACTTGACTTATTTAGATGACTAGTAATGATATAAATAACAACGTTGAGGCGAAAGATGCTTGTTTATTAAGCTAGTTTCGTCAGTGGGTATGCAGGCCACATAGAGATGGTATAGGCACAAATGACTTGTGTTAATGACAGGACTCAGATCTTAGTGAGGTGGGTGTCTCAGGTGTCCCAGCTTTCATGAGTTTTTGATTTTTTACGGCAATGGCTTTGTGACCTGATTAGTAGGAGAATGATCCAAGGAGGTTCTCAGGTGGCTAGCTACCCACTGGGAAGCCAGTTTCTCAGGATGTGTCTCTGCAGGGAGCAGGCAGCTGGCTATGGTGGCTTTCCTGTCTTTCCCTTCAGCTTCTCCCAGATCTTATGTTCTCTAAAGGTCCATATTTTTATTTTTTAAAAACTCTTCTGAGGCGGCTTCCCTCTTAGCTCGGATGTTTAGCCTGCATGGGAAAGCCTAGTGCAGCACAGGGTACAAAGGTTTGATTCCCAGCTGCACATGCCACACCAGACAGGCCCTGAAGGCGGCCTGAGACAGCACCCCCCCCCCCAAAAAAAAAAACCAAAATACAAAAGAAAAAACTCTTCTGAGATCATCCTAGTCTCAGTGCCCTCTTTGTCCTCTGGACTGTTACAGGTACTGAGTACCTTCTTTGTGGTCTTCTAACTGTTGCTGTGCAGTGTTGCTCTGTCCAAGCCTCTTCCCCCTTGTAGGCTCTTGGCTCTGTAAAAGTTGCACCCAATTGTGATTTCTTTTGTTGCTGTCCACCATTGTGGCCTCCCAGTCTGGGGTGTCACTGACCTCTCCTTCCTCTGTGTTTGCAAAGCACTGTGCTCACTGTTATCATCTGCCTGCTGGCCTCTCCCACTTCTCTGACTTCAGCTAGGCACAGAGCATAGCTGACTTGCCTGGTTTACACCTTTTCCATATAACCCCTCACGTACAGCTGCTCTCTCAGTGTTTGAATGAGCAGAAAACTGAGTGAACCTATACTGTCCTAGCTACCCACTAGAACGTCTTTGAGTGTTTTTTGTTGCTATAGACATGTGGAAATATCAGGCTCGTTCTCCAAAGCATTAAATGTTGGTGACACGTGGTGATCATCTGTTTCAAACACATTTAATTGATCCTTTTTCCATCAGAGGTGTTGAAGTACAGAGCCTCAGGCTACCCCTTTGTTAGATGATTCTAGGATAGGCTGGCTGGCACTGCCCAATGTACGGGGGAGAAAACAAAACAACAATACCTGAATTCAAATCCTGGCTGTGCTGCTATTCCAAATGTGTGACTTGTGCTGGCCACATAAATGCTCAAAGATAGTTACTCATCTGTAAGTTAGAAATAAAGACAGCATCCCCTGCCTCCGCTGCTTTCAAATTTGCTGGGAAAATTACATGATGCTGTTTATACAAAGGACTAGAAACCTATAAATTACCTGTGAAGGGATTATACTATTACATCGTTATGAAATTGGGTGATGCCCTTTGCTTTTAACACAATTTTAATGGCTATATATATAAATCCAACCTATAATTAGGACAGTTGGCTATCACCCAAATAGGGGCATTTAATTCTATGTGTCATGCCCAAACCCTAGTAAAAAGAAAGTTTCCTCATTGCTTAGTGTTTTTCTAGATGGGAAACGAGAAAGTGTAGATAATGAATTTCATGCCAGGAGCAGAACATTTAGTTTTTTTCTTTACACCCTAACTTATTTCAGTTTATCTCCTTCAACTAATTTGGTTCCTTTCTTGTGTCACTTTCTTTTACATATTTGCTATTAATTCTCAGGTTCTTGAACATTTTCCTGTTTCACTGCTGTGTGTTTTGCCTTCCTTGCCTTTCTTATAGTCCTTGCTTTGCTCTTATAGTCCCTACCTTCCCCAGTCTGTCACTTCCTAAACTTAAAGTTAGATGGAGGGGGACAGAGTTAGAGAGGAATGGATAAAATTTGAGATTTTGATTTATCTTTGAGCATGTCTCTGAGTGGTATTATTTCTAAATTAATTTCATAATTAGCAGTGGTGATGATGTTGTACTCTAGTAACTTTCCTTTATCTTTTCACTACTATCTGTACCATCTATACCAGTACTTGTGTTATTTCTAAGCTTCAAGGAATGTTGCTGGTAGACTTAAGGTGTCTATTTCCCAGCTTGACCATAAATGTGAACCGATATGACATTTTTTTGAATGCTCCACACGGTCTCTCACATTTGGGGCATGCTCACTAAATATTGATTTTCCTATCATTTAGTCAAGCAGAGCATGAATAAGAGATTTTGTTTTTTTAACTTAAGGGAACAGAAACCTGACTTAAATTGGCCTAAGAAGGGAAAAAGCTCTCTGAATTGTATGTATACAATGGGAAATTCAGGGGACTTGAAGCTTGACTCAGCTAGGTCTGGTGTTAAAATGTCATCAAAGCTTCCTTATCTTTTCATGCCCTTTGTCTCATTTCTGCTTTTATCTTTCTTGGCTTCATGATGGGCCGGCAGTTTCTAACATGATGGGAAAAGCAGCCCTTATAAATTTGCTTGTGTGGTCCTTATTTCTAGGAAATAAGGAAAAAGATTCCAGGAAAAAGAGATCAGCTGTATCATCTGCAGCATCCATCCACATAAAGACCTCTGGTCTTTCTGGTAGTGTTTGCCTTTTCTGTATCAGTCACTTACCTAGGGAATGGAGTCTCTCACTTGACAATGCTATCTCATTTGTCCACCTGTGTGAATGGAGAGGCAAGGTTGACCTCCCCATTAGACTGATTAACAAGGAAGTGCAATAATTCCCATAGAAACTCTGGTGAAGTAGATAGATAGTTGAGATATCTTCATCAGAGTTACTAATCAGATATCCCTAAAGTAGATACACTTTACTCTCAGACTTTACTGTGTGTTTTTCCCCCTTTTTATTACTTTTAATAAGAAATTACAATGTGATAGTTTCAAAACGTGTGAGTAGTATATTCCCAATAATTGGCACAATGCATATTGTTGTCCTCGTTGTAGTTATACAGAGCACAGGGTGTAGACATGATAAATTTTCTAATGGTTATTGGTACAGTAGGTTTCTCTTCTTTGATCTGAGAGAAGGTGGTTGTATACATAGTCAAATGTTCCATAATTGCAGTGGGTTAATGGTGAAACCAGTAATGTTGGAAGCGGTTGATTTGAGCCTTTTACAGCTCAACATATTAAACTACCCTTACGTTTTATGCGTCATGTTTAAACTTTTCTGCTGGGTGGTTAAAGGCAAGTTAAAGCCAAACCTGTGTAACAAAATGTGTAGTTTTTTTTAATCTCCCAAAGTCAGTCAGATGCCCTCAGGATTTACTTTGGAACCATGTACAGTGCTTTATAGAACTGTTGTCAGTGTCAACTGTCTGGATGAGTCATGGCCATCGCTTGACCAGTTTGCTCTCTATGAAAGCCTGAGAGAATGTTTTCTCTCTAGGTGATACTGTGTTTTTATATACACACTGACTCACATGTGTGCACATGCACATGCCTATTGAGGATCCTTTGGTGCACTTTTGTTGTATGTTACTTCAAACCAGAGGTTGTTGTGCAGAGACCCATGATATACTTCTTGAAATTGCGTATGACATTTTTATATATACAGAAGTATTACATAGTATGTTCTGTTCTCTTTAACATAGCTTTATGAGATTCTGCGAACTCTTTGGCTTTTCCTTTAAAATGTTGATAATTCTGAAAGAGTCTCAAACATTCCTGAAACATCAACCATAGATCCTCTCAATGTTAAATCATTTCCCCTCTCTTCCATTGGGACCTTTTTTTTTTTTTTTTTGAATGAAATTCAACAAAAAGGAAAACATTGTTTTTTGACTTGGCTAAAATTATCTGTACTTTGTAAGATTTGAGTGGGTTAATTTTGTCAGAGTTTTTGTGTTCGTAGTTGATAGCTACCAGTTGCGGTCCTTGCTAATAGAAATAATAGGTGAAAGAAACCAGCTATTTACATATTTCCCTTGCAGAAGCTTCTGTAATAGCCTGCCATTTTCTCCTCTGTTTTGTAATTGTATGAGAGAAAATTTTGTGTCATAAGTGCCAACTCAAATATTGGAACCAGAAGGAGAATCTTTCCTGCTTCCTCTGATTACATTATTTAGCTCCTCAAAGATTGAAATGATAGTTTACTCAGCAATGGGCAGAAACACTTGAGCTAGCCATCCCACATTTTCAGAAGCATAAAGTTGGTAGCTTTTGTTCTAGGTTTAGAAGTAACATACAAACTCTTCTTTACTAATCCTAGATCTACATTACAAACTGTCTTCCACCCATTCAGAACCACTTGTTTCCTAGTATGTGTACACTGTGAGGATTAAATTGCTCAAATAAAGAAACAAGATGCTTCCAAAATGGGTCTCCTGCCTGCCTTCAGTCACTAGAAATGGAAAAGGACTTTGAAGATTATTGTCCTGCTTCTTCAAGGATAAACTGAGATCCAAACAAAAACCAATAACAAGCCATGCCACAGAACTTCCCAAGAAACAGAGAGATTAAGGCCTAGGTCTCCCTTTAGGCTAATATTCTCTTTTTATTTCTACACCACGTTTTCTCAGGTGCAATTTTAGCATTTTGTCCTCAAAGCTTAGTTTCTTTGTTACACATCCCAAATGTCAATTCTCTGTGGCCAAGAACACAACTGATCTTTTTCATCACTTTATTCCTAGCACTAGGAGCATTCATAGCATCAACAAATATGTAAGAGCTGCGGGCCTGGTACTGTTAATGCTTTCACTTTGTAGAAGAAGAAACTGAGGTCCAGACATTTAAGAGCCAGAAGTATATATCTGTTGGATGGATGAGTGAATTTTCTACCACACTTTGCTATTCATCGTGTAACATGATGATGGTTGAAGGGATAGTATTATTTTCAGGATGTCATAGCTCAGAGAACTTAGGGAAGTGACTAAGGCTGGAAGATAGGAGAGTTGGGGACTACTTTGACCCCGACCTTCTGACCCTGTTAGAATCATCACAATGCAAAGCTCTGTGACTAGGGAAACTCTGGGCAGCGTCTGGTTGTACACTTACATACAGATTGATCATTCTGGCAGTTTTTGCGGCTTTGTGGAGATCAAGGTTTCGATCTGATCGTTTTCTGTCTGTTTGAAGTTCCTTTAAAAACCATTGGATTTTGATTCTGGCACATGATTAATGTGCGAAGTGTTTGTGTGGCAGTTGAGTCATTTGGGATCAGTGAGGTCCTTTTGGAGCTACTCTTTCTAGAATAGACTGAGTCTAGGGCCCTTTGGGTGAATCTTCCCAGTTCTATGTATTACAAGGGCCTGGTATGCCTGTGTTCATCTGCATACAGATCAATCATCACTGTGTGATCTGAGGGTCTTCATCACAATTTTCAGACCTGTAGTTGTCTTCGTCTCCCTGAACGATTATTACTGACCTCCTAACTCAGCAAAGCCCTCGAACTTGGGTTTGGTTTCTCTTCGCCCAGGATCTGTAGGTGTAAGCCAGGGCTGTCCTGTATTACATTTGTTTGTTTATTTGGTGCAGCATCTCGCTATACACAGTTCAGACTTGTAGTGATTCTCCTGTCTCAGTCTCAACAAATGTGTGCTATCATGCCCGGTTCCGGAAGCCAGCACTGCACACCCATGGTTCTGGGGCTAGCAGAGCTTATGGTACAAAGGGATCCAACCCAGAGCCTTGTGCTTGCCAGGCAGGTGCTTAGACCGCCAAGGTGTCTCCCCAGCTTGTCCTGTATTACTTTTGTCCACTGTCCAAACAGCTGTTTTCTGTGTTTTGTTCATCTTTCTAGTTATTCATAGTCAGAGGCAGCTTCCAGAGCAGTTCATCTTTCATGGGTGGACATGGAAATCTAGTGCTTGTTTGAAATCCCACACATGGGCATCCCAGGTACCCCCATGCTCCTATTTCCCACAGTCCACTGGCACTCACCCATTCCTTTATGCTGCTGCTGCTCCTGGATATTCTGCAGTTAAGGGGACTTGGCAAGCTGAAGTACTATTTGAAGCAAGGGGAATGTTGCAGTTGAGGAGAAAGGCTGACTACTCCTGCAAATGTGCACTCGCACGCTGTCTCTCTTCTCACAAAGCCAGATGGTATCTGTTAAGCTGGTTGGGAAACCAAGTGTTTGTGTGGCTGTGAATTAGCTATCCTGTGAAGGCAAAGGCCACATCATTTTCTTCATCCTTATTTACCGAGATTGAACAGAGATGTCAGTTCTTATTAGATCCTCACAAGAATGAGTGAATGAATGAATAGAAACATACGGATTATCAAACTTGTAAGATTAAGATTTGTATGTGTGTGGGTCGGGCTGAGTCTTGCCTCCCTGTGAAGTGTACCTACGAGAAAAAAACCAGTTTGACGGGTGTGTGTGTGTGTGTGTGTGTGTGTGCGCGCGCGCACATGTGTGTGCATGGAGTCAAGCTATTCTGGTTGCTTTTCCAGTATAAGCAAGTATACTTGTTAACTGGCATATTTTCCACACATGGACTGATTTTGGTGGCACTACCCTGCGAGGTGGGGTGTGCCCCCAAGAGGAGTAGCCAGAAAGGCTGGCCAGATTAGCAGGAATATGCATCACTGTTCTCTTTCCTGTCACTGACTGGAGGGAGACCTAGTGAAAACAGGTTGTCCTAGAAACTGACACCAGTAAGGTAACTGATGATTTCAGTGGGGGATATGGACAGGGAGTCCAGGGGAAAGGTGATGGCGTACAATAACTAATGGAGAAATTAAAAATTGTTTTTGTATCATGTCTTCAAGTGGATTGAATGGTTCTTTGAAATTCAGAACCTAATTTTCTTCACTTTGTTATTTTGAGGTCTCTTTAAATGGTACACCATCTTTTATTTTGGCATTAATATTCTTTCTTTGAGAGCACTTGAGACAGAGTCTTGATAATGTAGTTTAGGGTGGCTTTAAACTCATTATGTAGCTCAAGCTCGCCTCAAACTCCTGGTGATTTTTCTGTACCAGTCTCCCCAGTGCTAGGGTTACAAGCATGTTATAAGCATGCTCCACCATGCCTGGCCAATATTCTTATCCTTTAAAGAATAGTCACCAATGTTTGCCTTTATCTTGATAAACTATAATGTTTCTATTTGGTGCCCTTTTTTAATTTATGCTTTCCATTACTGTATTTGTGTGCTTAAGTATGAGTCAGAAGCCCTGAGTGTACCAGGATACAGTGTTCTGTGCTGCTAGTACATTAGCTTCAGCATCAGGCTTTAGGTGGCAGAGCTTTGAGACTGCTAATTAAATTCATTCTGTGGGATCAAGCTTTGTAATAAATACCTAACAAATTCTTTAGTTAGATACTTCTAATCTTTTGTATAGTAATCTTGAGTCTGCCACTTGGGCAGAGGATATTTGAAAGATGCAGAGAATCATACTTCTGTAGCAAAAACAAACAATTCTAAGTTATAAAATTTAGGTGAAAAATGAGCAGCAATCTGGGTGAAAGTGAGCAATGGTGCATTCTCTAGCTCTACTGCTGAGTTCCAGTGACACTGATGTGCAGCGCTGTCCTTAGGGAGTGGTTGAGGACCCTCTCCCCACTTCCCCATTTGAAGTTTAAAAGGTAGAAGTTTAAAGGTAGAAGTCATTGCTCATATTAATGTTGATTAGTTAAGCAGACCATTTTTATTTTGAGGACTAACAACTATAGGTTTGTGTACAGTGAAATGGGAAATTGTAGAAATCCTCAAAACTATAGTCAGAATAAGTTTTTATTGACTGCAGAGGGACAAAATGAAAAACTTCGTGGACTCATTTATCTTTCATTAATTGAGATGATTAAAGGATATAAAGTAGATTAAAAGTGCTGGCACAATGAGGAATGTTTGTGAATGAGTTAGTTTTTAATTTTATCACTTTCATATTTTTTCTGTTTACTTCAGTAGTATTAAGTAAATTACCATCATTGTGAAACTGATTTTTAAATTTTTTGTTGTTGTTGTTTCCTCATTCTTTTTTTTTAAATTCATCTTTTTTTTTTTTTTTTTTTTTGCAGGACCAGAGTTAGAGCTCACAAACTTGCACTTGCCAGGCAGGCACTTGTGCCACAGAGCTATCTCCCCAACCCCTTAAATTCATCTTAATGAGAAAAAAAGATAAAATAGCAGTGAAACAGTTTCAAAACAAGTTAGTAAGATGGTTACAATAATAAAGGAAGGAGTCCCTTCTAGATCTTTGTTTTGATCTGAAAAGTCAGTATTTGTAATCCCAAAGTTACATTATTGGAATCTCACCAAGGTAATTCCAGTCTACCACTTCCCAAGCAACCCATGGCGAAAACAAAGACACTGAAACATGTTTATAACTATTGGGGAACCAAGGGGCTCTAGATGGTTTTCTGGAACAGAAGAGAGTGATCCAAGGCCTCACCCGGCTTTATTCAGTGGAGGAGTGGCTTGAGGAAGAATGACTTGAGAGTTGTGAGAGGTAGGTGAGTACTGTGAGCTGAGCCAAGTGGGGCATTTACCTCTGCCACCTGGAGAGGATATGCAGAGAGAGTAATCTGCATAAGGTTATTTAGATAGTATTAGACAGTTTTGGGTAGTCTGGTGCTTCAGCTTTGATTTAATCTTTCAAGCCCTGGGAAGTCATAGCCTCTGTCTCAAGCTCATTCCCAGCTGGCAGTGCGGAACGTTAGCTCTTTGACCCAGCTCACATTAAGGAGCAGCAGGTGTAGGTTACCAGGGAGACATGCATGCCACCTTCAGAGACTGTCATCAACACCTCAGCTAGACCAATATGCATTGCTTAAGGCCAATTGAGAGAATAAACAAAAGTCCTAGCCAGCTCTTACATATCAATACAAGGAAATAGGGCCAGACTCAGTCAAAATAGAGACAGTCCCTCTTCCTTCAAGGAGAGCTGGTCAGGCCGTCCTCCACAAATTAACACCACGCATATTATTGTCTTCATAGTAGTTATTCAGAGGACAAGATGTAAACCTGATATCTTTCTAAACAATATTAGTACAAACTTTTATTCTCAATGAACTAAGACAAAGTAACTGTATATC
>PVKN010003018.1:0-39383 GCA_004027915.1 Capromys pilorides
AAGGTGTGAAAGGAAGAAGAGCTCAAAGATTCTTTAGGACAAATTTCAGAGAAGAGTTTTGTGAACTAGCAGAGAACATTGAATTTGGAGCCCTAAACCACACCAGAAATTAAAGTGCTCTAAATCAAAATGCTAGATAGAGAATACATTCTGGGAAAGTAAATAATGATTGATTGTGAGTCAGGTACCGAGATTTAGGTATACAATTTTGAAAAGTATGAAACTGTAAACGAGAATCAGAGAAACAGAGCTACTGGATTAGCTCATCAGAGAAGGGCAAATTACCTGCAGAGCACTGTTTAGGGGTAGAGTGCAGGCCATTTCCCCCCTCTTTTGTACTGCTGCCCTTTCTACTCTGTGTTGAGTCTAATGATGTTGGATAAGGGAAGAGACAGTGCTTATGTGGGATGCCATGTCAGTTTGGATGAAAATCAGAACTGAGAAAGACCACCTTATTTCTCTCAACACAGTGATTGTATGGAAAGGAGGGACCCTCTCTGAGGACTGCCACGGAGTCTTCCAAGGGTTTAATCCTAAATTATTTCTTTGAAACATAATGAATGCTGAGGCCCCTCTGAGAGTCAGTTACACTGACTAGAGCCTAAATGTGGGTAGATGTTTAGGAAAGCAAGTCTCCTACCTGGACCAAATGGACCTGGCTGTGGCCCACCTTGCTCTCACCCTCAGGGCAGGCAGGCATTTCATCAGCACATCTCAGAGGCCTCTGTCTCCTTACAGAGGCTGACTGCTCCTCCTGTGATCTGTGTGGCCCCAGGTGGCTGTGGCTAATAGAAGTGAAAAATATAAACATTTTGTCTCTGCCTTAAGCTCTCTGTCAGCACCTGGTGCCTTCAGGGGTCCAGCAATGCCTTACTGTTAAATTCTTCCCATTCCCCTCCTCACCTGAAAAGTTTTCCTCTTTCCCAATTACATTCTTCTCCTCAAAGTCTTGAACAAGAACATATGAATGGGGAGCCAAAACAGGCTCTGATGTGTATTTTATTTTATTTTTTAATTAATTAATTTTTTATATATTTGATACAGGGCCTCATTATGCAGCTTTGGCTCACAGTGATCTTTCTGTTTCAGCTCCCCAGTGCTGAGATTACAGGTGTACACCACCATGCCTCAGGGGCCAGATCAGTAGAAGTGGTTCTGGGTATCAAACTCCTATCCCTGTGCTTGCCTAAGCAGGTACTTAGTCTCCTGAGCTATCTCTTTGGCCCTGAGATGTGTTTTAGCAGATCATTCCCACCTTGCCTTAGACATAGCTCTGTTTTCCAGAAGATTCCATTCAGTGTGGGAGGCTGCACTAAACCAGAACACATTGTGTTCTGTGTCTTTGGATCTGGGCTAAAAATTGAACTAGGAGAGTCTAGAATGGGCCAAAGTCTCGAATTGGATTTGCTTTCTGAAATAGAAAAAATCCTGAAGGAACAAAGTCAGATATTAGATGTCCTGCTGAATAGCTGATGTTTGAGGTCGACAGTAAGATAGAGCCCCCTAGGGAAGGGCTGCTTTGTGTCTCAGTCTCACTGTGTCTACACAACTCATGCCAGAGTGAGCTCCAGGTTGAGAGCAGAACCCATCCAGGTGACAGAATTTGGGCTTCATAAGCAGGTGAGTGGGCAGTGTGACTCCTGTCCACAGAACCAAAAGGGAACTTCAGGCTTTGGCATCTGCTCCACACCTGTTCTACATTCCTCACGGTCCACCAGTGACACCAGAGCCCAGGAGCAAGATGGCACTGGTCAGGGTATACACAGGTCTGTAAGAGAGCCTGCTGGTTGCCATGGCAATATTAAGGATTGAGGAAAGAGATAGAGACAGGGTGGGCTAGAAATATGTAAACAGTAATAGCCTGAGATTTTGAGAGCTCTGCCTATTGGCTTGGCCTCTGGTAGCTTGCCTGGTGTTTATTTAGGCATTGCAGCACTTTACCATGGAGGCAACGAGCGTTACCACCCTAGGCCAGTGTCTCTCTCTCTCTCTCTCTCTCTCTCTCTCTCTCTCTCTCTCTCTCTCTCGTGTGTGTGTGTGTGTGTGTGTGTGTGTGTATAAACTTCTATGTTGCTTGCCCCAGACAGAAGGAGTATGTTCTTTGTCCAATGTAACCTCACCAAATCCTGCATATACAGTACATTGAATTCTTGGTGGAGCTTCAGCTTTTGACACTCAAGAAGCTGAAACAGAGCAGGAGGTGGAAAAACACCACAGCTTAATACATTTTGAAGGACAGTGAAGAAAGACCTTGGCCCCAAATCAGATTGTTCCTGATCTAAAATTAAAAGCAACTTAAGCCTTAACATTTGAAAAGAATGGCAGATAATGGTTGTGAGGGTGGGGATAGTGATAGCTTTGCTTTCCGCCTCATGGCTGGGAGCAGACCTTTCCAAGATTTCTTTAGACAGGATTATTTACTGTCTTTTAAAAAAAACTTTGCACTTTGCATGAAGATTTGCAAATGCCAGGCATACGGCATGCCGGGTGCCCCGCCAAACCTCTTGTGGTTATCCTTGAAATGAGATCATTTCCCAGTAAGGAGGTCAGGTTGCAAAGAGGAGAATTTGTTTGGCTGCATCGATATGTAGGCTGCAGTAAAATCACAGAAAAAAAAAAATGTATTTCCCTGCCATAGCAGCAATCCCTGGACACAGATCTCAGCACCCCATTAGTGCCACCTTCTGCAGGGCTTCTGATATACCCACGCCTTTCATCCTGCCGGCCACTCCTTTGAATGACACACTTGATTGGAATTCCATTCTGCAATGCAAGTAGAGCCTAAGAAACCTTCTAAGTTTTCCTAAATCATCCTCTATTTGCCCCGTTGACGCGAAACCATAGACCCTTTTGGCCAACCCAACATCAGATAGGGAGCCTATCTATCCCCTCACCCCCATTTGATTCAATCAGGAGTTAGTGGGCACCAAGGGTAGAACTCAAAACCCACGTGGTCAGTCCCATGACCAACGTGCTTTTGACTTCCTGTGGAAGACAATGGGATGTGAAATCATTATGCAGTGGTCTGAAACAGTTCCTGTCAATGAGGAGGATCAGAGCTGAGCCAGTACACTACTAGGGTGCAAGACAGCTGACATAGGAAAGGGCTTTGTAGAGGAGAGCTGTTCGAGAAGCTCAGTAAAGAGGTGGGACTTGGGGTAGGACCACTTCTGTGTTGGGCAGTTTTCTGTTACTACAAAAACTACCTAAGATAATCAATTTAAGAAGAAGAAAGGTTTATGTGGGTTCACTGTTTTGGAGGTTTCAGTCCAGGGATGGTTGACTTCATTGATTTGGGAATGATCATGAGATCGACCATCATGGGAGAGGCACGTGGCAGTGCACAGTGCTCATGGCAGCCGGAAGGCAGAGAGAGAAAGGGGGGACCTGGGTCCTAATGCCCCCTTCAAGTCCATGGCCATGCCACCCTGAATGTGCCCAATCTTTTCTAATACTTCCTCCAAGGGCAGGCCACAGTGACTGGAAGCCCTTCTTACTAGGCTCCAGCTCTTAAACTTCTGTCACTTTTCAATAGTACCAAACTTAGGACAAAGCCTTTAAGACACGGACCTTTGGGGTGCCATTAAGATCAGATTGTAGCGATTTTCATTCTTATACCTCAGTCAACACAATTTTGCAGGTGGTTTACGGGATGATGCCTGGTTCAAACATTAGGCTTCTTCATATATACAAAAAAGAAGCTGTGCTAATGTAGATGACACGTGCTTGAACTCTTGGTCATTCGTAAAGGCCATAGAACTAAGCGTAGACTACGCTAAACATAGGGTCTTTGTTAGACATCTTCCAGCCCTGGGATTAAATGTTAGCTCTGTTGCTTCAGCTCTGAGCAGCACAGTCAAATTCTCTGAGCCTCAGCTTCTGAACTACGAAATGGAAATAACACTGTAAAATCACCTATTATCTAGAGCTGTTGGGAGGATTAAACAGAGTGTTTTACCTGCATGAGCATAGAATCTGACACATAGTAATGACTCAATGGCTACTCAGTTATAATTTTTCCTTCTAGAATTCCAAAACCTTAACCCTTTCCAAAACAAAGTATGCCAGTGTCCAATATAATATTGGTAATAAACAAATAAGGTATTATAAGCTTAAAGACTATTCTCACTTGCTGATAACCACCCCAGACCATTTGGCTTCCCTATTCACGTGTACCTTGGCTGGAGATCAAGTTCTGGCTCTTTTCCTATAGAGACTAGAAGAACACGAATGACTCCTACTGTCCTTTACCCCAATTTGTCAATAATGCAAATAGCACTGAAGTAAGCCATGAGGTATATTCCCCAGCCTTTGGGTTTGTTTGTTTGTTTGGCAGTAAAAAAGAAGAGATAAGCTTGCAGCACATTTCAGATCCATAAAAGACAAATTAATTATCCCCAAGCAGAAGCTGACCTTTAGCTGGCCCCAGCTCCAGTGCCTGAGCCACAGCTGCACCTGCTTTGAAGATGACAATATCCACTTGCTAAATACTAATAATTAGTCACCGAAGTGGGATAAAGAATGCAGAGCAAAGTGAACCTGCAATTACTGTACTCACACACATCCCCTGCACCCTTGGAGGGCCAATTACCCCAGCACATTACCATAATTGGACTGACATGTTAACAGCATCTTCCATTCTTTGAAAGTGTTACTATCTCCATTTCCTGCCCCTCACACCCTCCACCAAGAGCTTATGGACTATTCTGCACTGTGCCTTATGGCTAGGGCTGGCTGCAAATGTCAAAGTTGTGCATCTTCTGAGGACTGCCAGATGACCCAGGTGCAGGCCACACGTGTGCACAGAAGAGTCTGGAATGAAGGTCTTCGTCCCCTCCCCATTCCCTGCCCAGCTTCTCCTGCCCTAAACTTCACCTCCACCTCTTAGGGACAAATAACAAAATTTGCAGGTGGCTCCATTGATCAATGATAAAATGCCCCAGTTCTCCCCCTGGAATTCCTGCTCCTTCTGGGAGCCACTCAGTGTGGATTGGAGCCTAGGATGACTGGGAAATGCCTGGCCCACGAGCCAGGCTGCCCAGTGTCAGCAACAAGCAAGGACACTATTCGTATAGCTTCAGCCCTGAAATGAGGAGTGGGGTGCCTTTGGCTCACAAGAGGTAGCAGGAGAGCTGGGGCTGAGGCAGGTTGGCAGCATGGTTCTCAGCCACAGGCCCCACCCCCAGGAGCTCAGCGCTTGTGGCAGGGAAGGCTCACTCTGTAGCCTCGGCCCTTGGCCCTGCTGCCTCCACACCATTTTATGAGGTGATCAGTGCCATATTGATCGAGAAAAGGCTGCTGAGCATGAGCACCAGCTTTGCACTGGCGAGAAAGCAGATTCCTGCTGCTGACCTTTCCAGAGCAAAAATCAGTTTTTAAATTTTTTTTGGCCCTCTTCCCCATCCTTTCCATCTGATTTCTTTTCCCTTTGAGTTGCAAGAGCCTTTCAGCTACAAGTCACTGCAACCTTCAAAGGGAAGAAGACTTGGTTTGGGTTGTGTCCGTACCCTGGGGAACCAAGCCCTTGGGACTAAGTCCCTGGATTGTCTCCTGCCTAACCTGAAATCAGAGAGCTGGGGCAAGGAAGCACTGGGTGTGACAGCACCAACTGAGCACAGGAGCCGATCCGATGAGACATGAGGAGGGAAAGCAGAGGCAGGATGCCTGTCATCCCACCCAGGGGTCTGTGTTGCAGAACTCTGGGCTCCTACCCTCATTAGATTCCGGGTGCCTTCTAGGATGCCTCAGAAGACCAGAAAATGATGTCCCTAGAGTCAGGCAACGTTCCGGCCCTGATGTCCCAACACACACATGTGCACACGTGCTCTGAGCTCTGCCTTCTCCCAGAGCTGTCCTGGACCTCTCAGCCCCTGGGATTTCTGTGGTTTGCGCTGCTCATGCATGAAATGGTCCATAGGGACAACTTCTGCTCTAATAAGCACCACTGTGTGCCTGCTGCAAGCTGATCAGAAGCACACACATGAAAGTAGCCCTTGGTTACCTCTGCCATTGAAATCCTACTCCCAGTGTACACCATTCTAGGATTATGAGAGCAAGGACAACTAGTGGATGGATCCAGTATTCCATTAAAGACAACAGAAAAGAGAAGTAAAAAGGATTAAGATGTGATACTCATTCAGGTGCCACTGTCCCATAGCAAATGTATTCATAATTTATTACAACAGAAACTAATGAAAATAAATTCATGATGGAAAATAGAAGATTTATTTTTGACTCACCAGATGATTTTTTTCCTCATTGTTTTTATTAGTCACTTAAACTTAGAGATGCGACTAAGTGCTACACCATCTACCTATATCGAGACAGATGCAGTGGTCAATATAGAAAGGTCTAGGACACCCTGGGTGCGGGCCCATTCTCAGAGACAGTCAACCCTGTGCAGAGATACATTGCTGGGCACAGACAGAAACCACTGGCAATCACGAAGCGGTATCCACAAAACGCACATGTCACCTAAACACACATTTGAAAATAAATATAATATGTGCAGTAAAAAAGAAAACATCCAGATGTCCAACACTCATGAGCTATATATGTGATCCAGAATGTGGCAGAAAAGTCGGTCCCACCACTTCAGCATGATAGCCTTTCTGTCAAGCTCTGCAGTAGGTATTGCTTCCTGGGTGGCCAGATATTCCCTGCTGGGAATATGCAGGGCCAGCCCAGTGTTTTTATAGGGTGATTTACAGGGCTTTGCTCACCTCCCCACAGGGCTCTGCTGCTATCTGCTCATCACATTCCCTTGCAGAAGTCAAGAGTTTTAGCATCTTCCACATACGGCTGTACACAGCTGTGGGCTTGAAGGCTGAGGAATTCCAGGCGGTATTTTCTCTTGCTTAGAATGTGTGCTCTGCATTTCTTAGCAAGAAGATGGGTCTAGTGATCCGATTTTGCTCCCTGATAAGGGAGGTAGTAGTCTGACTTGGGCTCCCGAAGGTAGTTCTTTATAGCAAAGAGGGAGCCATGCTTGGCAGGGAGGAATCAGATGTTGCAGAAGAGCCAGCCCATACGTCTGCCTCAGAGACGTCTCAGCTCCGCACATAGCTTAAGTGTCTGCCTCACACTTAGCCTAAGTCAGTTGTAGCTGCAAGAGACCAGGGCTTCTTCACGTGGGTGCCTAAAAACTTCCAGAAAGCTGTGCAAATGTGACCAACCCTCGCTGGAGGCGAGGCTAGTGCTGTCTGGATCCTATTACAAGAAGGGAGAGAAAAGTAGAGTTAGAGGAAAGACAGAAACTCCACAGCTGATACTCACATTTGTGCTCAGATATCACTTGTTCAGTCTGAAGGCCTTACGCTCCAAAATGGGGCAAGATCTCATTCCCCGCTTGAGGGAGCTGTGGCACAGAAGGAAGAAAAATGTAGTGGGGGGACTTCTGGACAGTAAAAGGATCAGGGAGAGGCTCTGGGGTCCACACCAGGGCAGAGAACATGTTGTGTCTTCTCCTTTGGCCAGCAGCCCCGACCTGCCTGAATGTCTGCTTTAGGGAGACAAATGATTCCCATTAATTCCATCAGGCAATGAGCCAGTTGGTGCTATCATTAATTAAACTAATTAAAAGATACAGGCCTTGGAGGTTGGCACATGGTTTTGTGCCACCTCAAACCTTCATTTCACTGCATGTCTGTGTAGAGTGACTTCTTAGGCAGGACACAGTCCCTGAGATTCTGTTGGAAGACATCACAGACACAGCAACAAGGCTGAAGCAGTCATCTTTTGGTTGACTCATTCATTTATTGATCCAGCTAACTAGAAACCAACCCCTGCACCTACTGCACTAGGAGTTAGAGAGAGAGAGAAAGACAAAGAGACAGAGGCAGAGACAGAGCTGCCATTTCTCATCAAATCACAGACATGTCAGCATTCAACTAACACAAAGCATTTCACAAATCTTATTTCATTTTCATAACTCTAAGAAGAAAGTGCTGTCATCTTCCCTATATTACCTTATAGAGAAGAAAGCTGAGGAGAGCATTTGTATGGCTAGAGATCAGGGCTGGGAGTAGAATGTTGCCTTTGACTCTGGTTCTCCGCTTGACAGGCCAGGTAAGCGGAAGCAGCTCTGTAACCAAGACAGACTGGAGGTTGGGCGAAATGCCAACTACTCCAATGGGCTAATGTGTGAGTCAAAGATTAGACTCAGGTTGACTTATGGGAAAGGTGAAAGGGTATTTCATGATGAAGGGGTAGCATTTGTGAGGCCTAGGATGGCAGAAATGTAGAATATTCCATAACCAGCCTCATTTGGCAGGCAATGTTGCAGGGTATTCAGAAAAATGCATTTGTGACACAGAATGGAGATAAGTTTAACACATCCTAAACTTCCAAAAGGCAAAAAGTAATTCTGGGATATTTCTCAGAGGCTGAATGGAAAATCAAGATGGGCTTAGATGAAAGTTTATCTTCCACATCTGTCATGCTGTCGGGGCTTCGAGCGACAGAGTAGATTCCATTGTTTAGACCTCTTTTTCCATCGTCCACTTCATCATTCTGTACTGTTTTCTCATAAGCTAAATATGCCTTCTCCTGTCTAAATACTTGGTTCCAGGCGGCCCTCTCTGCAGAGCAACCTGTCTTCTCCATCTTCCAGGCTGCTCCCTATGTGGAATTTTGGCTCTGCTCCAACCCTGGCTGTTCTTGCCTGCTCAGCTGCCTGCCTATGTGGCCCTGTAGCCTCTCAGTACACAATGAACTCTTGACTTGCTTAGCATTTCTCGTCCCCTGAGGTCAGGCTGCCCTGGCCCTGAGGCATCTAAATGCCAAGCAGTAAGAAAGAAAGAGGACAAGTGTGAGGGTACAGTGAGATGCACTGCTCGAAGGAGCAGCTCTTGTATGTGGTCGTCCCCTCCCAGCTTCTGTCCCTGCCCACACCACTTTATGAACCTCTTTCTTCTTGAGACAGTGGACACTTGGTCTGCTGTACTCTTCACACCCTCACCCACAGCTGTGTCTTACTCGGATGGCAGAGCACATAATTTAAGGCCCAAGCCTTGTTTACCGAATAAATCAGGGTCTCAGACAGCAGAGCATTAGGGCAGACTGTGTAACAAAGACTCACGGATGGCTCATTGTATCTTCTGTCACAGTACTCATATTTCACGGGCCTTCAGAGCCTCCTAGAACCACTTCTTCTCACTCAGCCACCACTGCCACCAGATGCATGTCTGCTTAATTACAATTCATGAACTGCTCGCCTATTAATAAAACCTAATTAGTCCAGTCACGCCATCCCTCCACGTCATCAGGGAGGCAGGGCCAGTTCACCACCATGATAGCAGCCTCGAGCAGAAATGAGCTGAACGGGACCTCGGCCCAGAGGTGGCTACCAGAGGACTTAGAAAACAGCTCTTCAGAACACCCCAGAGGTGTGTGTGAGTCGGGGGTGTGGGTTGGCAAGTTTCCTGCCTGCCTGCTTCTTAGTGCGGTTTCCATCTTCTGCATGACAGTGTACTGTGCCATGCCTGCCTCCCCATCACACTGGAAACTTCTTCGAGGGCAGGGTTGCTGTGCTTATTGATCTTTGCAATCACCCAGCATTTCCCTCACTCCCTCCCGCCTGAAGGTTGGCTTTGTGCATATGTGAGAGCCCAAGCGTAGCCTGATTGGAGCTGAAGATGAAGGCATGCCTGGGGGATCAGCCCCCGCCCCATGCGTTCTGGTACTACCAGTCCTAGCCGTGTGGCTTTGGCTAAGGTCCTTAATCTTTCTGTGCACCAGTGTTATCATTTGAAAAACAAAGACAGCCTGTCCTGCATTATAAGTGATTGTAGGAAAATATGGGATTATTTTTCTAATAAAATGAATATATATGTTAAGTCCCATATCTTAAATGTCCAGTTGAACGAATTTTCACAAACTGTACATGCTTTTGAATCCAAACCTAGAGCAAGAAACAAAACCAGCATCATGCAGGCCTTGCTTAGGCTGTCTGTGATGAAGTAAGTTCTGTGAAGAATTTAGTAAAGTGTTTGGCATGCATGTCACAGACACTTAGTAATTATTGCTACTAGTGTCTCTTCCTCATTTCCAAATACTCTATTCTACCACCACCACCGCTGTCCTACTTGGTCTTCTTCTGAGAAACAGAACCAATAGAAAATATACAAAAAGAAGAGATTTATTATGAGAAGCTGGCTCACAGGACCTGGGGCATGAGAAGTTCCATCCAAGTCCAGTGAGTGGCCTGAGAATCAGGAAGCTCATGACATCATCGCCAGTCTGAAAGCCAGAACACACCAACTTTCCAGCTTGAAATGAGGAGGAGAAAGCAAGTTCTTCCTTACTCCCCCCCCTTTTTTTTTTAAATTCAGGCCTCCAGTGGATTGTATGAGGCCTGCTCATATTGGAGAAGGTGATCTACTTTACCCCACCTACCTGCTTAGATGTTTATCTCATCCAGAGAAACCTCCACAGTCATACTCAGAAAGATGTTTAACTAAGTATCTGGGTACCCCACACTCCACCCAAGTTGACCCATAGAATTAGTCATCACAACAAAATTCCACCAAACAAAATGACCATCACCAGTGTCCAGCACCCTTAGGAATATCATGGAGTGCTGTTACAATACTTTAACCTTTTCTTAGAGTTGTTGTCATGGAACTAGGATGCTTCTGGCAGGGGGAGTGAGAGCCAGGTCTTCATCCAGAGGTTGGACACTCTCCTTGTTACCCCAGTGCTCTGGAGGGGTAGGTCATTCCTGGCAATGTAGGTCATTCCTGGCCTTCCAAGCCCAGGAAGAAGTCTGGAGGTCATTATGTGTGAGTGCCTCTTGGTACACAAATGACACCTTGCAGCATGGGCATCAAGCTTCAGCTTCATCTGTCATAGTCCCTGGATATGCCTAGAATCCTTCCATTAACACCTGCTAATTACTTAGCGCTCTGCGATCAATAGACAGTGATAGGAAGGGTATTCCAGGCACAACCATGAATGCCAATAGCCATAGTGGACACAAAGGTGATGGAGGAGCAGACCACACTAAGGCAGATGATCAGCACTAGGACTAGCTGGTCAGCTGGTCTCTGAAAAGAGGGGACAGTTTCCTATTTCCTTTCAGCAGGACAGGAGATGTCTACTTGGGGTAAGTTGAAGAGTTCTCCTCTGTCTTTCTCTTTAAATGGCAGGACTGTAAACCAGAAATTGTCTTCTTAGGTATGAATTACATCAATCAGGTCCAGCTGTTGTTTTGGATTTAGAGGCTTTTTGGTTAGAGACGCAGTGGCTAGGGAGCCCTAATGAATAGACCCCAGCTGGTCCCAAGATGGTGGCTGGTATGAGGAAGGACTTTTCCCTATGACAGGTGTCCTGATGGAATGGGCTCCCTTGAATGAGGTGACCCCTGTCATTGAAAGGGCTCACATACAAGCACACTATAACTCAAAGGCACCATGGAGAAACCCACACTTTGAGCAGACAATTGACTTTGTTTATCATAAAATTCTTTCCCTACTCAGTCTCCACATCTGTGAGCTGTCACATAAATCCATACACATAGATATGTAGATATGAAGACTCTCAGGGTCATCTGGAGCCTCACTGGCCATGTGGCCTGAACTTCTGTCCCCAGGGCATCATCCTCCATGGTACTCCACAGTCCTCCTGTACATCTTGGTCTTCCTCCATCTACCGGATTGGGTTCCATTCCCAGGGGAGTCACTTATGAAACAGGAGTCCAAGATGACTCTGGATAGTCCACTTAACTTCACAGAATCTTGGTTCTTTCACCCATGAAGACAGGGAAATAACCTATATCTTCAGGCCCTGGGTACAACGTGAGACACTGGAACTTACCTAGTGGTTCACATGCACTCATTGCAAAGGTCCTTCCTTGTCTTTTCTCCTTCTTCCAGCACTCCTCCCTTTTCCCTTCCCATAGAGCCCATTTCACAGCTTGTAACTATTTCCTGGCATTGCTCACCTCTTTATTAGTGACACGCCTACCTGCTTGGGAGCTCTCTGAGGGCAACGCTGTCCATACTGCCCACATATGAGTACTACTAGGAAAGTGCCAGTTGAATAAACTGATAAATCAGAATCCCCAACTCACTGAAGGGTCCCTATTGCCAGCTGGCTTACTGCCCACCTGAAGGTTTTGCCTTAGTATAAACCCAGTCTGCACTGATCGTCTCTCAGATCCCAGCTTTGTCTTCTAGTCCATCTCTGAACCTAAAGGAGTCTTTTTCTGCTTGCACAAAACAGCCTTTTGGATAGTTATGGACATTTCAATTCTCCTATCTGCTTTATCCTAAGATAAATGTTATGCTTTCTAAGGGTGCCTCTACCTCTGTCCCTCCTTTGCTACTCATTCCTAGAGTCCTACCCAGCAGGTACTTGTAGGTAGGATTTCTTGACTGTATACAATCATTGGTAATAACTTGGCTTAGTAATTTCCTTCAAGTAGTCTGAATTTAGTGTTAACTTGATTTCTAACTCTTTGCCCATCACATATACCCAAGGGAAGTCTCTTGATGGCCCTGATGCATATAGAATTGTTTTCAGAAGAGTTTTCT
Source organism: Capromys pilorides (assembly GCA_004027915.1). Taxonomy (NCBI): domain Eukaryota; kingdom Metazoa; phylum Chordata; class Mammalia; order Rodentia; family Capromyidae; genus Capromys; species Capromys pilorides. The sequence goes on from PVKN010003018.1 coordinate 12,534, forward strand.
ATTTGACTTTTCAAACACAAAGGTAATGCTTATAATCATGTTTGGAAAACTATAAAGCAATGTGCAAGTGGAAGAGATTTATCTCAACATTCAGGCTGGCATTCATGACCTTTGATACATGCCAGAACAGTGTGGATATTATCCCTGAAGATGTTATCTTCTGAAGAGAAGAGGGAAGTTGTGAACAGTGTTCTGAATCACAGCAGACTTCCTGGAGTAGGAGAAAAGCAGGAAAAAGAGATGTGCCCCATCGCAAAGAGGATGTGAACACAAAAGCCAGTAAAGACGTCTGTTACAGGCCAACTGTTACTCACTGACTTCTCAATAAATGCTGTTGAAAACCACATGAATTAATATAGCAATGAGATTTCTGCCTTTTCCACACACATAAATATAATAACAACAGTAATTATTTTAAAGTTATAATAAAACATGATATGTTCTGCTGTTAACTCAGTGGCAATAAGGATGAAGCACAGGGATGTTCACATTCTGTATTCATCATTTTCCCCCTCTATTATAGAACAATTCACCAGGCTGAAAGGCAGGAGGAAGATGCTTCATCCGGTCTTGGTGGAGAGTCCTCCTCTATATTATTGCCTGGGTTAAGTGGTCCCAGATTTCCATTCACTGGAGGAGGGGGATGGAGTGGGTCTCTGCAAAGTATGTCCCACCACTCTTATGGATTGAATGAACAATCAAATGGATGGAAAGGGTCAGTCATTTCTTCCCCCTTCCATTTGCCATCTTCCTTCACTGCAACTATCCTCTGTATTGACAGTCTGTATTCTCTGAGGCCAGACTAGAACAGAGCAGACAATTGAACTCAAGGAAACAGATATCAGGACAGATACTCAATAATCTTGTGCTGGGTGCTGGAACTGGGGAATTCTGCAAGGCTCAGGCTGGAGTAGAGTATACAAGTCTGCAGAGAGAAGGAGGCACAGGAACAGCCTGCAAAGAAGAGGAGAAACATCAGCCGCTCCAGGGTCTTGGGAGAACTTGGGAAGTCTGACTGTGAAGGTCCCCGTGTCAACCTGCCTGGGTATTTGGTAGTACTTCTTGTCCTCTGCTGGCATGAATTCTATCTGCAGCATCCCAACAGATTCTCCTTCCTTATTTTATCTAGTATTGAATGAGTTCTGTACTGGCTTCAAATCAAATAGAGACTGAGACCAGAACAGATTATAATTTAGTGAGCCTTTATTAGCTGGTCTGGTGGCTAGCCAGCAGCACTCCATGCAGGAAGGCGCTAACCAGCCACCTTTATTAGCCAGTCCAATGGCTAGCCAGACACACTCCATGCTGGGAGGCACCCAACCAGCCCCGAAACAGAGTTAACATCAGTCTTTTCTAGCAATAAACTACATCCTTGTTGACATAGCTGCAAGATGTTTATGACTAGGAGGTAACTTGTCCCAGATGTGGCCTGTTAAGCAAGCTGTTTTTACAAGATACAGTTAGGGTGGAAACACATCAGCTGTGTACAACATTAGCAGGCTAAAAGATCTGCACTTGAGCCAGGAAGCAACACTCAAAGAGCTAGAGGTCCCTGCCAGCTTTGCCCAATAGAAAAATAACAAGAACCACATTTATTTCAACCCATTATAAGTTCCCATCTTTGTATCTAAGTAACTCTCAAGATTATACTAAAATTCCACAATCTTTTCTTTTTTATGCATTTGGTCAGGGTCTCACTATGCAGTTTGGACTCATAGTGATCCTTCTGTTTTCAGCTTCCCCAGTGCTGGGATTACAGGAGAGTGCCACCACACCCAGATTGGATGGCTGGTTCAGTGAGCCTGAGGGTGGGGCCAGTGTGGTGCCAGGGATTGAACCCGGGACCCTGCAGTTGCCTAAGCAGGTGCTTAGTCCACTGAGCTATCTAACTGGCCCTTGAGTTTCCAAAGTCTTGTTCCTTGTTATATCCCTATGATTCTGAATAGTGCTTTGAAATAGCATATATATATATATATGGCATACTCTCACTAAGTTGTTAAGTTGCCTGGCTTGAACTTTGATCCATCTTCCCCAATCTCCCAATCCCCAGAATGGAGGGAAGATAGATGCTGGCTACTATACCTGGAGTGGTGGCTAATCTTAATTGCTACCTTGACTGGTTTGAGAGAGATGCCTAAGGGATTAACAAAACACTCTGGGAGTTTCTATGTTGGTCTTGGGGCATGAGCATGAGGACATGGCTAGCACTTGCTCTCTTCCTCTCCAGTTCTTTCCCAGTTTCCCTGAGGTTAGCGGCTTTCCTCTGCCATTTTTCATAATGTTTCTGTCCAGAGTCAGCCGCTAACTGAAACATGAAACTGCGAACCAAAATAAACTTTTTCCCCTTTACATTATGTATATCAGGTATTTTGTCAGAACAGCAGAAAGCTGACCAATACAGACAATAAATGTGAAAATATGTGAAACTCTTGATGTGACCAGGACAGGAAGAAGCTATTTCCCAGATAGAGCATCGTTCTTATTCTTATGAGAGCATTTGGGCATAACAATTAGAAATTCTAACATTTCTCTTGCTCATAGTTATCAAATCCTGGAGGAAGCCCTCACTGGGCCCAGTCAGTTGTCTTCTTAAAGGCAGGGAACTGAGGAGTCCAGAAAACTGGCCTCATGTCCAGAGTGGAGAATCACCATGCAGAGTGAAGACCAGATGGGAATTTCCCAGTGCTTTTGAGGATCCTGTTAACCATTTCCCCTCCCCACATTCCCAAAACCCATTCTCCCACCTCCAGCATCCATAATCCATTGCATCCTGTTTACTCCAGCCCACGTGCCTCCCAGCATTTGCTCCAAGCTTGGTGGATTGGCCATTCTAATAGCCTGACTAGTTTCTGGCTTTCTTGTCTTCCTGCCCATCTTCATAGGATAAAGGAGTAGTTAAGATTTTTTCACTTGTCTCCATCTTTCAAAAGTTTCCAGGAAGAAAAAAAAATCTCCCATATCTATGGTGATAGGTGCCATTATAAATTAATACTTCCCCACTCCAAGTAGTTAGGGGGCTGCATGGCTGGCAGGGCTCTGGTGATGAACATAAAAACAGCTTTAGCCCTTAATGTACCTGACTCCTTTGACACTTCTACCCTTGCCCATGGTCCTTTGTTGTCATAGCCATCTTCTACCACCTTGAGCTCAGCATCTTCCTTAAATAGGACCTCTAAGCCAGACCACAACCAGTCAGACCAAGGGTAGTGCTGGTCTTAAGCTGAGAATCAATTGGATTCCATCTACTGAAAATTGGGAACCGGGGCACAGAGCATCCCATTAGTCCATGTGAAGCCTGGAACTAAATGACCACAGATAACCAGAGACAGCTAGAGAGAAGCAAGTGTGTGAAGAGAAGCTAAAATGAAACTACTTGCTGGACTCCCCATAAATCCCCACTTATACATATGCTACTCGGAATAGAAGTCCATTCCAAATAAACACATTTGCTGACTAAAGACTTAGCAAGTGACCTCACTTTCTACCTTGCTAATGAGGCTGAGGCCATCAAATGCCAACTTCCCCCACCAAGCCTAAAGGGTTATTGTGTATTTCCTCACTCATGCTTCCTATACCCCAAGTCAGAGAGAGATGGGTCAGCCTCTCTTCACGCTCTCTTCCTCACATGCTCAGCTCCATTCCCCACTCTCGACCTGTTGGTAACAGCTTGCTTCTTTCTCTTCATCTTTCCTTTGGGGCCTTCTGCAAAGCCTATAAAAATGCTAAATATCATCAACCCTGAAAACCAAAACACTGCGATCCTGCTTTCTCTTTTGCTTTTGTTTCAAAGGAATCTTTTTGTTTAAAAGAAAAGACAACACAGAATGGTAGGCAGAGTGCATGATGGAGTAGAGAAGGGAGGATTTGATCTCAATTTTACAAAGAAATTAGAGCTGCAGGGAATTTAACAAATTCCCTAACCTCTCTGAGCTTGTTTGCTCAGTTTAAAAAAACGGTGATGGTAAAAATCTGACTTGCTTTGCAATTATTGTGGGATTAATAATGGGTTAATTTGTGGGGTAAAAAAGGTCCAGCACACTGAGGATGTGGGTGGCTCTGTGGTAGAACACTTGTCTAACAGTGCTAAAGTCCTGGGCTCAATCCCTAGCATTGGGGAAAATACCTACCCTATGGAAAGCGTTTCATGAATATTAAATTAGAGAAGTAATTTATATCATTACTTCTGCTTTCTACGTTCCATTTATCACTCAATGTTTTGCAGTGTTTTGCCTCTACCTTCCCTCCTACCTGCACTCTCAAGTGAAGGTCCCCAGTGACTTCCCCTGTGCGGACTCCAGTATGGCTTTTCCTCTTTTCTGTTCTCCTTGCCTCTCTGTAGCAGCTAAGTTTGAGACTCTTTTCTTCTTTCTGGTTTTTCTCTGGCTTCTCTGGCCAGCACAGCTTCTGAACACACATCATCAGTCTTTCTTCTCCTCCATGTCTACCTAGTATTCTCTCTTCCCATTCTCTCCTAGGGGATCCCACCACCTCTCACGGTATTGAATGATATGAATGAATGGAGAACACCAGGTCTTCTTCTCTAGCTCCCACTCCCATTCTGAATCCTCTCCTGCCATGACTGCTTGGATGCACGCACGCGACACAAACGCCTCTATTCCTTCTCTCTGCCATGCAGACTCACCACCCATTGTTGTGTTCCCTAACATCAAGCGATCAGTCACACAAACCAAAAAAGCCAATTTCTGATTCTCTTCTTGGCCCCAGAGGATTATCTCCTACTTGAAGTATTTTTTACACCATTGTCCTTGTTCATGTCCCCAGCCACTGTGCTTATCTGGCCTTCACTGGTTCTTTACCTAGTTTGGCATTCGTGGACTTCTGCCGGATCCTCCCACTTATTTTCTTCTCAATATCAATTCAGCACTTACTGTTTTTTCCTCAGGAGATTCAACACACACACACACACACACACACACACACACACACACACAGAGCCATGAATTAGCAGCCATGGATTCAGCCCAAACATATCTATCCATTTCCATATTTTATATTCCTAGAGCTGAATCTCCTCTTCTAACCACAGTGGATTCTTTTCTCACCTCCATAGCTTTGTCTTCATTGTCTTCTTGGACTAGAACACCCTTTCCCTACTCCTTCTTTTATGCCTGGAAATAACTCTTCCTCTTTATCATCACTTCAGAGAGCTCCACTGGGAAGCCTTCTATGGCCCATTGCATCCAGTTCTCACAGAGGAATACGAGGGTACATCAGGCCTTTATAGCCCTTAATTATTGTCTTTTTCTGGAAAACATTGCTCTCTCTTCACAGGGCCAGTTCTTTCACTAAGGTTGACCCAAATGTTATCAACGTCCTTCCTGGAGTAGACTTCATCTTTACAATTCTTCCTGTTGCTGCTACATCTGTTTCTCTTCTTCCTCACCCTTATTATCTTATAAATATTGATTCTTTTTTTCTTTTAGTTTACATTTGGCATTTAGGGTCTCACTATGTAGCTTAGGCCGGTCCTGAATTTACTATGTTGCCTCGGCTGGCCCTTCAACTTGTGTGATCCTCTTGGGAGCTCCAGGCTCCCAAATTCTGGGATTACCAGAAGGGGTACCATGCCCAGCTAATCCTGATTATTATATGGGGCCAGGTAAGCTCCCTGGAATGCAAACTCTGAGATGGAGTTTAACTTTCAGAATGTGTACTGAAGAGAGCTCTTGGAAGCAACGCCAATGGCAAGGAGGAGAAGGTACAGAGAAATAGGGGAGAAGTCAACCTTTCATGATTATCAATGATAATCTTGAGCACCTCTACAGGAAACTCTGGGTATAAAACATCTTACATTGACCTGAAATTGATGGGTTTTTGTACCCATCTCCATCCATCATCTGATGGGGACCACAGTGACCCGAAGATGACCTTGGGCAAGACATCGAACTGGAGAGATTTCCCCAGATTGTATAGTGATTTCACTCATTTCTGCATTTTTCTCCAATTTTTAAACAATTTCTAAAGCTAAGAATAGATACAAAAGTATAAAAAAAAAAAAAAAGACCCTAATTTGAAGGGAGGAGTTAATTAGAATTGTGGCTTTCTTTTTTCAACACTTCCTTGAGGCTCTTGGCTTCAGGACTTTCTTTCATGCCTCCCATCTTATTGCTTCATCTCTGGCCTCCAGCCAAAGTGGAGAGAAAACAGCACCTGGGCTGCGCTCCAACTGGCTGCCCCTCAGGCCTGACCCTGGAGTCTGGCTCCAGCTCCTTTCTTAGCTCGAAGTCCCAGAAGCCTGGAGTCTGTAGTTGTGGGGAGATCAGTAGGAAGGGAGAAGCGAGAAGACTGGCAAGCGAAAGCTCTGCTTCGCAGAATTCTCTTCTCTCTCCCTCCCTCCCTGGCAGATGGAGTCAATAAGGATTATACTCAAACTCTGAGTGGCTACAGTGCTTATTGGAAAAAGGAGGGAGAAGAAAATCCTCTTTTCTTCTTCTCCTTCAAAGCTGATGAGAAATCAGCAGAGCCCAGAAGAGAAGCTCTCAGCCCGTCTTTCTCTTTTCTCATCTCTGGCACACCTGGCCTCTCTCGGTCTGCATCACAGGTGCCTCTGAACATCTTTCTGGTCACCCTCCAGGCCCTATTTCACCTTGGAGTCTGCAGAGAAAAGTGTCAAATGATGTCCTGAGGGTGAGCTCTCAGTGCCTTGGGCAGAACAAGAAGACGCTGAGCCTGGGGCAAGACAATGATAGGCACCGGGATGACTTGCTGGACTCCCATGGTAAACATTCATGCCCTGGACTTCCTTGAATCACCCTAACTTTTCCACTGATAGCCTGGCATGAAGCTGGTCTCTGCAGGTATTGCATTACACACACACACACACACACACACACACACACACACACACACACCCCACACCACTTATAGAAATACAAGAACCAAGAACACTGGCAAGCATTGTTTTCTTTCTTGAATGTCAGATGCTCTTTTTACTTATTTATGATCTGGTACAGGGTCTCTGTACACAGCTCAGACTCATAGTGATGCTCCTGTCTCAGCCTCTGCAGCGCTGGGATTGCAGGTGTGTCCCACCATTCCCAGTTTCAGTGGCCAGCACAGCATGCAGTGCCAGGCAGGCACTTAGACTTCTGAGCTATCACCCCAGCCCTAGATGGAACTTCAGAAGAGACTGCATTGGGCACCAAATGCCAGGCTTCCCAAATATCTCTTTTCATTATCTCTCTACTCATTCTGCAAATTCTTTCTCCTTATCAAAGCTGCTTCGTTGCTCTTGTGTTTATTTTTTTCCCCACAGACCCCTCTAGCTACATGATCTTCAGTCCCTGCCCAGGTCCAATCAGTTTGAATAACCCACTTAGAGAAGCCAAAGAGAAAACTGCACTGAGCCTGATTCTTGGCCTTGAGAATCAACCCATTCTTCCTGATAAGGAGGCAGGGTTCTGACACTGGAAGGTTCCTAAATCCTAGATTCAAAGTGTCTCTTCCTTTTCCTGACTGCTCATTAGGCCTCTCTTGTCCCATCCTGGGACAGGTCTTTGGATTTAGGGTTAGCAATGTAAATCTGAGTCTCCCTTCCGCTACTTTTTGTTATGACATAGGGGGCAGAAAAAAAAGGATTTTTGGGGTAGGTAGTTTCTCACCTTCTATTCCTGTTGGGTTTGTTTTGGCTGCTAGTGGGGACAGAAATGACCCAGAAGATGCTTGGATGGGGTGAGAAACATCTTGAGTAGGCAAGGCAGGACAGGTGATGCTCCTGGCAAGGATTCTGTCAAGCAAGAAGAGCCAGGAGGTGAAGGTAAGGTGGGACCGAGATAGGAAGGTTCCTGGAGAGAAGAGGGGATGGGGTCACACCAGATCTCATCCCACATGGGAAGCAAAGATAGGCTCCCTCCACCCCACCCCGGCTGTGCTATCTGTGAGCAGGAAATAGATTGATTAGCTTGGGGCTTGACAGCCCAGCCTCTGACTTGAATGCTGATAAAGGCAGGAAGAAATCTCAGCCCTTTCCTACCAGTGGCTCCTGTACATGGATGGCACATATGGGTGGGAGGCCAGAGATCTGGTTAGCCTGAGCGCCCTGAGCTGCTGCTCTCTGCTGTGTGCACCTGCATGTTGTATACTCATTACTACACCATCTCAAGTTACTCTTGTGTGAGCGTTTGTTCCCATACTAGATGGAAGCTCACTGGGCTGCCTTCCTGCACAGGACTGGGAATCCAACAGGACAGAATGAGATCTGCCATTGAGCACTGGGAGCTCTAACGCTAGGTGCTTGCACCCGTCTCCTCTTAGGATGATACCACTGCTCTGCAAGAGGCTGAGAGGAAGGCTCACTGGGAAAATGAGGAGCTCTCAGTTGATACTTCTCTGTATATTTCTCCTTTCCTGACATCTCCCTCTGGTTCTCCCTTCCCACCTGTTTCAATCTATGCTGAGTAAAGATTGAGCGTTAATTACTAGTAAGTCTTATATGAAGTTTTCTGCTGGAAAAAGCAGGAATACATGGTGGTTGTTTGCAGTGGTGTAGAGCTAGAACTTCCCATTCCCATCCCAGAGATCTTTGTATGTGAGCCAGCCCTCTCTCTGAGGTAGAGACCATGATCCACTGAAAGAACTGCAGGACTTTGGGACAGAAAGGAGAAAAGAGTTTTTTAGCTAGAACCATCTATCATGCTAGTGCCCTAGGCAATAAAGATGGAGAGACAGAATATTGTCACAGAAAGAGCGCAGGGTAAAATCAACAGGCCTGATTTCCAGTACCAGCTGAGATATGCTATGGATTTTAATTGTCTTATTAAAAAAAATAAATTAGAAGGTCTCTTAACTTGCCTTCCATAACTACCATTTATGGTCACATAGGAGGGTGTCAAGGATGTCTGGGTGAGCAGGGATCTGGGGGACCTTGTTGAAAGTGTAACAGAAGGTCCCTGATGTAGGACCCAGAGCATGAGGACCAGGAGTGGATGTCTGGATGCTCTGGAATTCGGTTCATCATAGGACACCAAATAAACCAGAGTGTTGACCAAGGAACACCAGGCACTGGGGGCCTGCAGAGCAGGACTTCACAGATTCCTTGTAAGTTTTCTCCTTTTAACAGCTAAGGGAGCAGGTAACAATGCCTTGAGAGGATCATTTAGCTAAAATTCAAGAAGAGTTAGAGATCAGAACAACGGTCACCCATCCAATGAGGGAAGGGGCCCAAGGGGAACTTCTGGAGTGCTGGGGTGTTCTGTGTCTCAGTAGGAGGTGGTGACATGGGTGTTCAGATGTACCCGCATGTATTGCACTATTTGCTGAGACTTGTGTGTCCTACTGTATGTAAATTGGCAACTCAAGAAAAAAGATGTATGAAGGGAGACCAGAAAGGATCCCAAGCTAGGAAGAGCACGATGAGATGTAGTGCTGGGCGAAGCGGAGGGGGAGGGGAACAGAGGAGATAAGTAGCTATGGAGAAAGAGCTAGACAGGTAAGAGAGGGAAACCTGAGAATGCAGGCGTGGGAAAGACAGATGGCACAGCATGAAAAGGAAAGGGGAGAGGAGGAGAGCAGAGGAGAAGGGAAGAAGCAGACAGGAGAGGGAAGGGAAGGGAGGGGAGAGAAGGGAAGAAGGGCAGGGCAGGGCTAATGTGAGTAGCCACTGAGGGTGGCAGGGAAGGCTTGCCCGTAAGCCTACAAATAGCCTAACCTGAGACTCAGCCTCTTACAGAAATTCTGAGCAGGACAGGGGTTCTCACTGAAGTTTCCAACTTCCCCTACTTGGAGGAACCAAGTTCGCCTGACATTTCCAGTTTGCATTCGGCTGAAATGTGACATGCGCCACTTAGACCCAGGCTGACATTGATGTATAGTGTTAATATTAAGCTCCAAGTGGCTTCTGTGTGTTATCCAAAAGAGAGGAGTAAAACTAAGCAAAGTTCATACCTTCTTCTAAAAGATGAGTGGTTTTTTAAAAAATGGTGGTTCAGAGTCTCCAGATCATAGAAGGGATACAACATCATTGGCACGAGCAGCTTTCTCACGTCTAAGGTGGAAATGGCAAGAGTGTGTCTCCCTTCTCCTTAGAAGAGGCAGGAAGATGAAACTTCTTGTGGAAACTCTTTGGAGACCCTGACAGCCTCCCCTGCTCCTTGTACCCCCATTCCTTGCCTACTTGAAGCCCAACTTGAGCTTTGGAAAGGCTTATCTCCATTTTTCCATTTTTTTTTCCCCTGCTGGCTCAGAGCTACGGCTATGGAGTGAAGCTGCTTTAATACCGCAGTATCTCAGCTTTCTCATCTGTGAAGTAGAATAACAGCATCTACCTCTCAGGGTTATTATTAAAATATGTAAAGTGCTCAGGCAGTCACGTGCCGGGGACCATTTCAGGCCTCAGCTCTGCGTCATGAGCACTGCCTTGCATGGCTGGGCTGTGCTCCTCTAGACCCAGCACCTGAACTGTCTGCTCCCTCATTTCCTTAAGCGAATGAGGCTCAGTTTGAGTCCATCTGATTGGAGCAGCCTCTTGCACCTGTTGTGCTCTCCTAGGACAAAGAATCGAGAGTGTGATCAGCAAAACCTAGATCTTTTTATAGTGTCTTGTCTCATTCTGTTTTATCCTGTAAATATATAATCACTTCTCCAGGGCAGGAACAAAGCCTTATTCTCATTACATTTAGCCCTGATTTAGTATTCACAGATCTGAGGCATTTGCTCTTCTTCACTTAGACAGAAACTGCAACCCCCCACCCCCACCCCCACCCCTGCCCCTGCTGGAAGTCCATACTGGAGCACTCCTGTGCAGGGAGACACTGTGGAAAGGAATCCACTGTGCAGGACCAAGGGACCAGGAGCCTGTTTGGGAAATAATATTCTTCCCTTCATAGGCTGCCCAGACTTCTCCCCGAAGCTCTGCCTGCTACGCATCTCCACTGGGAGCCTAACCAGCAAGTCAGACATAGCATGGCATGCCCAAAACACAACTCCTGATGCTCGCACTCAAATCTAATTGTCCTGTATTCCTGTCCTTCTCAGAAAGAAAGCTCTGTCTTTCCATTAGAGACCCCTTCCTTTCTTTCACAGCTCACATTTAATCCATCAGCAATTCTGATGTCTCTGCTCTAAAAATATATGCTCATCCAAGCACCTCCCACAGTGATTGTTAAATACCCATAAAATGTACAAACCAGTTGTTAAACCAAAAGTACTTGAAGTCTGCCATGATGGATATGTTTATACCACAAAAAGAGGCAACTAATATAAATTAGGATTATTGGTTTTCTTCTTTTTCTGTCAAGTTGGTCCATTAATTAGGCTTCTCTAGAGGGACAGAATCAATAGCAAATATACATATAACGATGCATGGGAATTTATTAGGTGGGCTTACAGGGTCAGAGGTAGGACAATCCCCAGTAGCTGTCTGTGTTTGGAGGACCCAGTGGCTGCTCAGTCAAGAGGATGAAAGCTTCAGATCAAGAGGGATCAAGGACGTGGCACCAGGGTGAGACTGCAGCCCGGGAGAAGAGTGCAGCGCAAGTCTGCATCAGAAGCCTGAAGAAATCAGAGCTCTGGAGAGGAATATCCAAAGGTAACAGCAGCGGAGGACTCAAAGCGGCCCGAGCTCTTCAAGGATGCTAGTGTTCCCTCCCAAATCTGTCTCTTAAGGTATTAGTGAAGGTTACATTCTCGGGACCCTTCTGGCATTTTAACTGGAAAACTTACTCTAGCGTTCCCATTTCCCTGAACACCCTCCTCACAGCAAACCAAGTGACACCAGCTAACTCCCACTCACGTACACCAGGTCATCTTATGATCCATATTTCTGCCATCCAACCAAATGAACTAGTAGCACCTTTTAAAACTCCATGATCTGTGACATTAAATCCAGAGTCTCTACTTAATGGGCCCTCATCAAGACATCCAGCCTAATGCAGATTTATGTTTCTTCGATCATTATCCTGCACCCTTAAAATCCATTCCTTATTTGTTCTCCAGACCTCTGCTGTAAGAACCAGAAAACTCTTCAGGAATGCAATCTACCTCCACCTGGGCCATCCTTTATACCTCACTTTTAGAAAATTTTTTAAGATTTGAACCTGGTTGTAGGCCCAGAGGTTGAAGTGGGTGGTGAGAATGGGTTCTAAGGAACATCAGTATTGGCTTGCTTGGTAACTGCCTCAAGGGCAATGTTTTAGTCACCTTCAATGCTCTCTACCTGCAATTTAAGACAACAAAGACTTATTTTGGCTTATGGCTACAGCTCATGGTCCAGAGCAGAGGGCATGGCAGAGGACAGTTGCTCATGTCATGGGAAACAGGGAGCAGAGAGATCAAAGGAGGATCCAGGAAAGAAATGAAGGATTTTGGGCCACACCTTCATTGAACCATATCTTCCAACCCCTGCCATCCCCTAACAAGTCAGCTATGGGTTCATTAACCCAAAACTACACTGTGGGTACAAGCAGCTCTTGGAGACATCTAGGTATAAACTATAACAGACAGTCATTATTGTTTCCATAGAGAACAGGATTTGTTTATTTAGGAAAAAATGGAGTGGTCAGTACCACAGGGTGAAGCCTCTGGCACTGAAGATAGAGAAGCCTCATTGTCTGGCAAAATTACCTCATCAGAATTTAAGAGTTTAATGTCTCCAATCTTTCCAGGTTCCTACAAAATGTCTCCATCCCAGTTCATGGCATCCCCTTCTTTTCCAGCCAGCACCCTCTTTTTAACTGCAGAAACCCTTCCAGGCTGGATATCAAACCCATACTGTAATTCAGCCAATCACATTATGAGGTCTTCTGTTTGATTTTTGGCAATTTTAGCCCTAAGTCTAAAAAAGAGATTTTCATTCAGGACATACTTAGAAGCTTCTAGATTGTTTATACCAGTAACAGCAAACCCTTTTAGAACTTCCAGTTGTATGAACAATCCACCACGGTGTATGTGCCGTCGGTTTACCACCACTAGTTTATGGGTATCTGGAGCTGTAAATTTGAACACTTAAGCTCATTATTTTTCTACACTAGTTTGTCCAGAGATGCTGAGAGTGAGCAACCAGCTAGCATATATTTCTTATACTTCAAAAAATGCTGAAAAATATTATATAGAGGTTCACTAAATTCCTTGCATCTAACAAGTGTAAATTAGGATAATGAAAAGAATCTGTTCTGTGTATTACTTTAAACGGTTCACACTACAGTCTATCATGTTATTAGGAGGAGACATCATAGCACATTTAGTTCTCATCAAATTAGAGAGCTAATGCCAGGAGCCACTAAACTGATTAGAAAAATTCATATTTATAGTTGTATTTTTCTAAAACCACTCTGGGTGCCCAAATCATTGACTTACTAGAATTCAACCGGCATCTCATCCACTCCACTCTTACCCTCAAGTTCCAAGCCTCAATCATCTTCTACCTGGATCATCACAACTGCCCACTATCTGCTCTTCCTGCATTACTCTTGTTGTACTATCATCTACCATCAACATAGCAGTTCTTTCAAAACCTGGCTCAAACCATGTTCAAAGTCTCCAATGGTGTTCTGCCTTACTGAGTAGAAGCCTAATTCCTAACAACGTCTTACAAAGATTTATACGTGTCATCCTTCAGCATCACTCTGAACACACGTCTTCTTCTTCTTCTTCTTCTTCTTCTTCTTCTTCTTCTTCTTCTTCTTCTTCTTCTTCTTCTTCCTCCTCCTCCTTCTTCCTCTCTCTCTCTCTCTCTCTCTCTCTCTCTCTCTCTCTCTCTCTCTCTCTCTCTCTCTCTCTCTCTCTCTCTCTCCCTCTGTTATTTCCTTATTAGCTTTTATCCTCACCTGGATGAGTTCACAGTCTTCTCTTCCACAGTCCATATTCTTTGGTTCTCTCTTTAATGAGAAAGAGAGACAGAGAGAGAGACAGAGAGAGAGAGAGAGAGAGAGAGAGAGAGAGAGAGAGAGAGACAGGAGGGGAAGAGAGACAGACAGACAGACAGACAGACAGAGGCAGAGATCAGCCTAATAACCCTATTATAGTCAGCTTCCCTTAACCACCTTTTTGATCTCTAATCCCTAGAGTCTTTCATATCTCTCTATAGTACCTAGCTGAGATTTATATGCTTATTTATGTAGCCATTACTTATCTCCCCATCAATTAGAATACAAGTTTCAGGAAGGGAGAGACTTTTATTCTGTTCATTTCTGTGCCATTAGCACACAGTAGGTGATCAATAAATATATTCTCATGACAGTGAGGAAAATCAATCTGCAATGCTGCACAGATGGTCCCCATATTCTCCTCCCAGATTCTGTAGCTCCCTGAGCATTTGTGAAAGCCATCAGAAATTTAAAGAGATCACTTACCTGAGCAAATACCATGTAGAGTGCTAACATCCATGATGAGAATGAATTGGTTAATAAAAATAAAAAATTTAAGATGCATGTTTGAAACCAGGCTAGGCACAAACTGTTCTATTAGTGTGTGTAAGCGAGTGTTTTCGTAAGATAGAACTAGATTTTCAGGCTCAGTTGATAAGGAATGTTTCATTTCTTCCTCTTTCTCTCTGTGGGCCAAGTCTCAAGTGAAAAAAAATGTGGTAAAATATATATGTGTGTATATACAACATTTTATGAGTCAACTTGGATATATCTACATATATAATATATGTATATAATGAATATACATATTTTTGTATCATATATATGTACACATGCAATATGTATTTGTATCTGCATTTAATTATATGTGTCAATTTGACAGGGCCACCAGGTACCCAAACTTTTGTTAGGAGTTTCTGAGTGAGGTCACTATTTGGCTCAATAGACTGAGGAAAGTGGATTGCCATCCCATGTGGTAGGTCTAGTTAGAAGAAAAGACTGGCCCTGCCTTTGGTGAGGGAAACTCTTCTTGCAAACCTGCTCCAGCTGGTGTGGTGAATGTCAACTGGTGGTTGACTTGTAACACCCAGCTGAACTGAGCTAGCATGGTGCTGGGTGTGGCAGGCCCACCTGAGGATTGTTGCCAGCAGCACAAGAGACAGAACTGGGAAGGCTGTTGGAGCTGTCGGAAGTCATCTGTCTTCTTGGGCTATTCTGCTGCAGGACCCTGTCATACTGGTTTTCCTAATGAAATTGGTTTCTCCTGTCAGAGGCTCAGGACCTCATTTTTGCTGAGAATGGCTATGGATCATTTTGAGGGAGCTCTGATCCTCACCTTGAGCATCACTTTCTGGCTCCAGAGGGAAAGATGGTGCACTTCTCAGTCTCCTGGAGAAGCCTGTTACACTGGCTTTCCTGACAGAAACTTGGCTTTCCTTATCATTGGAGGAGCTGGGCTCTCACTGTTGCTGAGGATGGCTGTGATACTTTTGCAGGGAGTTCTGATTCTCACCTTGATTGCAGATTCCTAGGCCTGCTAGTGCAGATCCTTCGTCCCACTGGCAGAATTTCTAGCTTCCACCACTGACCTTTGGGCCTTCTCAGCACAGGTCCATGAAACAGGCCTACGTGAGACTTCGTTGTGGGCTCTAGGCCTCCAGTTGGATTCATGGAAGGCATTGTATGGGCTCTAGGTCTTCAGCTAGACTCATGCAGGACATTATCATGGGATTCAAGCCAACTTCTTCAGTCTTTAGATTTTATTTATTTATTTATTTATTTATTTATTTATGCAGGGTCTCAGTATGCAGCTCAGATTCATAGTGATGCTCTTGTTTTCAAGTCTCCCAGCACTGGGATTCTAGGTGCGTGACACCATGCCTGGTCTTGGTCTCTAGCTCAGCATGGCGTGTGGTGCCAGGGATTGAACCCTCTCCATACTTGCCTAAGCAGGTGCTTAGTACCTGAGCTGTCTCACCAACCCTGATTCTTTGGCCTTTAGTTCATGGACAGATTTCCTGCACTTTTTTTGTATGTGGTCTTTTGGGTGACTGCTATAAATAATCTTATAAAATATATGTTCTGTACTGTATTGTTTCTCTTGTAAAAACTCCACACCACAACTAGGATAGCAATCTTTTCCTGCCTTCAGATCAAACTGAAACATCGGATCTTCTTGGATGTCAAGTCTGCCAGCTTTTGGACAGAGAATTATGGCACTAGCTCTCTTGGTTATTAAGCCTTTGGATTCTGTCTGGAGCTGCATATTGGTTCTTCTAAGTCTCCAGTCAACCAATTTACAGATCTTGGGATCTCTCAGCCTTCATAAAAATGCAAGTCAACTTCTTGTAAATAATATGCACTTGTACCCTTTTGGTCCTGTTTCTGAAAACTCCTGACTGATAATACATGTGTGTGTGTGTGTGTGTGTGTGTGTGTGTGTGTGTGTGTGTGTGTAACTCGTAAGACTTTGGCTGGTAGTCTAGGGGATTTTCAGGCAGATAGAGATCAGAAGTCTCCTCACAGGACAGTTGCTCTGTACACAGAAGCTCTAGGTGAGATGAGGACACTTCCTGGTGTCCTGCTGTTCACCAGTAGCTGCCTTGTCCCCATAGGCCAGGGGATGCGGCAGAAAGCAGGCAAGTTAGGCTTAGCCTCCAGAGTGGCATGTGCTCCTTCCAGGTCTTTGTTGCACCTCTAAATTCACAGTCATCCTAATTCAGGGGACATAGTGTGGGGTGGGGCAAGGTGAGAGATTGCTATAGCCCATTTTCCGGTTGGGACAGGATACAAGGGAGAGTCTATGGACAGAAGGAGAAAAGGCTGGACAACACAGTCCTTTGCTTTACTGACCCTCAGTGGGGAGTGTTCTATCTCCACTAAAAGACTTGCTGTCTCCCTGGCACCCAGGCGGAAGCTCCAGGGACATCCCTCAGTCCCCCTTGCCTTGTGTTCTCCTTTGTCATCCAGTCCTATCAATAATAACATTTTTCTTCATAGAATCATAATACAGTGTTAACAATGGCTACTTTGGGGCAGAGAAATGTGCAAAAAGGAAAGAGGAACTCATTTCTTTTTTATTATAGAGCTTTCTTTCCTGTTTTAATTTTACATAAATTATTCTCAGATGCTAGTAGACATCAGAAAGAATCAAAGTAAATGTGTCTTTATATACCTGCACATATATATGAAAAACCTCTCATGAATATATGCATATAATGTGTTATATAAATAATTGTGTATATTAAATATCCCCTTCTCCTCTGTAATGATCTTTGAATCTGCTTTCCACTGTCACCAGACAGGAACTCTATCATTTTTTTTTTGCCTTCTCACCTGTCTCCTTTCCTCATGTCTCTCCCTCCCTTTTAATCCTGAGCCCTGCTTCTAGAATTATCTCTCTTGAGCACTATTTTAAGTGATTTTGAGTCATTTTCTTTCTCAAGGTAATACAAGGAAATGACTGTCAAATGTGATCTTGCCTGTGTCCTGTGTGTGCCTGCTGCTTAGGAATTGGAATCCGAGGTTCCTTTTTTTTTTTTTTTTTGTAGTCTCCAGGTTTGAGGGAAGAGAGCTCCAGGGCATAGGAGAACCCAGGGAGGCCATGGGCTTGGCCTATTACAGGATAGCAGAGGCCAGGCTAACAAGACCGTGAATAGGAAGGAGTTGGTGGGAGAGGAATCCAGAAAGGGTTCAGGACTGGGTCATGAGAGGAGTGTCCTGACCTGATTCTCATTTTTAATCATCACAGGGTGTGCTGAGTCTATACTATACTTCAGAAATTGGGGGTGGGCCGAAGCACAGTTGACTCAACTGAATAAGAAACATTTTTAAATAAGGAAAAAATCTTTAGCATTTGTTCAATAAACATTTACTAAACCTATACCTTTAGGTTGAACTGTATAAAAATAGTCATTTTTCTGTGCCAAAAATGGTGAAATATCAGCCAACTTTGTACCATTTGAATTAGCATATCCATGTCAGGCCAAGCCAGGGTTGTGAAACTTGTAATGTATTAAATGATCTCCAGGAGCTGATTGACTAGAATAGGAAACAACATTTTAATTTAAGTCTAATAACAATAATAAGCATTTATGTAACAAGTACTGTGTGCAGGCTTGGTAATGAATGGCTTGCATGTATGAAATCATTTAATAATCTTCACCACTTTAGGAGGTAATTACTATTTCTTTTTGTAATTGTATGGAAGAAAGGTAAAACAAAATTTAATAACAAGATGATACAAGACAGTAGTTAATACATTGCATATTATTATCTTTAAAGTAGCCACTCAGAATACAAGTCATGCACATAAAAAATTCTCCAATCAACGTTAGTGCACACCTTCCTTTTCTATGAGCTAAAAGACACTAATAATATAATTAACTTGCATTTTATCTGGCTTGTCCCTTTCTCCCTCTTCCCCTTTCTCCATCCTAGTTCCTTTTCCCACTTCACAGTATCTATATTTTAGACCTTATTTACTCATTCAGTTTCTCAGACCAAGGAGACAATGTGATGTTTACACCTGAGAGTCGGCTTATTTCACTAATAAGTATGGTCTCTAGTTACAACCATTTATCTATAAAAGTCTCAAGATTTTCTTTCTTTGCATCTGAATAGTACTCCACTGTATGAAAATACCACACCTTTTATTCATTCATTGGTTGATGGGCATTTGGGTTGTTTCTAACATTTAGCTATTACTATAACATGGGTACACACATATAACTGTGGTATGATGTTTTTAATTCTTCTGGAAAGATACCTAGAAGGGGAATAACTGGATGGAATGGGATCTCTATCCAATTTTTTTTACTAATCTGCACATATTTCCACAATGGTTGCACTAGTATGCATTTGCACCAACAGTGTACAGGGTTCCTTTCTCCCACAACCCTTTCAGCATTTGATATTGATTTCTTGATGATGGTCATTCTTTGTGGAGTGAGATGGAATCTCAGTGTTGTTTTAATTTGCATCAACCAAAAGATCAGCGATGTTGAACATTTTTCCTTATGTTTATTTGCCATTTGTACTTCATCTAGGAAGTGTCTATTCATCTCAAATGACCATTTTTGGATTGTGTCTGTTAATTTGGGGTTCCTGATTTATTCCAATTCTTTATATATTCTAGATAGAAGTTCTTGGTTTGAGGGAAAATTGTCTAAATATTTCCCTAATCTGTAGGTTTCTTTTCATTATGTTAATGATTTCTTTTGATGTGAAAAAGCTTTTTAGGAAGATGAGGTCCCAGTTGATCTTTGAAGTATTTCTTGTGAAGTTTGGGTTTTATTCACAAACTCTATGCTTATACCTATATCTTCAAGTTCTCCAGCTACACTCTCTTCCAGTATATTCAGTGTTTCTCTTTTATTTTTAGATCTTTCATTTTACTTTAGTACTTGGCGATAGAAGTGGGTCTAGTATTATGCTTTCGTATGTTAGAAAGGAAGTTTTTCCAGCACCATTTATTAAAGAGGCTATATTTCTTCCAGTGAACATATTTGGCCTCTTCATAAAACATAAAGTGGTTAACTGTGTTCAGAGTTGTTTGCATCTTCTAATCTGTTCCATGGATTCTCAGCTCCATTTTTTGCCAGCTGATTTTATTACAGTATATTTGTAGCATAATTTCAAGTCTGACACTGTATTGACTCTTGCCTTTGTTTCCCAGATTGCCTTTGCTATTCTAAGTCTCTTTTAGTACCAAGTGAATTTTAGGAATGTTTTCTCTCATTCTAAAATGGTATTTTGATTGTATTAAATCTACGGAACAATTTGGGCAGATAGCCATTGTCACTATGGTGGCTCTTCCTATCCATGAACGAGGAATATCTTTCCATTTTCTGATTTCTTCTTCAAACTCCTTTTCAGAGTACTGTAATTTTCAATATGTACCTTTGACTTCTTTTGTTAGATTGATTTCTAAATATTTCATTGTTTTGATGTTATTGATGAGGATGTGCTTCCCCTACATCCTCTCTCAGTGCATTTGTCATTTGTGTACAGGAATGCTAGTGATTTTTGAGTATTGACATTGTATGCAGCTATGTTACTGAATTTGGTTATTAAATCTAGAAGTCTTTCAGGAGTTTTGACATTTCCTATATTGAATACCATGTCATCTGCAAACAATGATAATTTAACTTCTTCCTTCCCTACCCTTATTGCTTTTCTTTCTCTTGTCTAATTGCTCAGGCTAGTTTTTCCAATGTTAGGAGTGATGATAGTGGACATCCTTGTTTTGTTTCTGATTTTAGAGTGAAAGCTTTCAGGTTTTGTCCATTTAGTATGATGTTGGCTGTTGGTTTGTCAGAGATGGCTATTATCAGATTGTGGTAAAGACAATCTATTCCAATTTTCTGTAGGATTTTTATTATGAATGAGTGCTGGACTGTGTAAAACACTTTTTCTGCATCTACTGAGATGATCAAGTAGTTTTTGTCTTTGGCTCTGTTGATATGGTGTATTACATTTGTTAATTTGCATGTGTTGAAACGCCCCTGTATTCCTGACATGAATCTCACCTGGTCATGTTGTATTATCTTCTTGATGATTTACTACATTAGGTATGCTCGTATCTCATTGAGCATTTTTTGCATGTATATTCATTAGGGAGATTGGCCTGTGGTTCTCTTTCTTGGTTGGTTCTTTTCTGGTTTTTGTATTAATGTAATAATTGCCTCTAGGAATGAGGTAGTGAGTATTCTTTCCCTTTTGATTTCATTAAATTGTTTATGGAGTATTGGCATTAAATTTCTTTTAGAATTCAGCAATGAATCCATCTCAACCTGACTTTTCTATGTTGGTAAGTTTTTAATTACATTTTCAATTTCATTAACTGATATTGAGATATTCAGAATTTTTATTTCATTTTGATTGAGTTTTGGCAATTCATAGATGTCTTAGTTACTCTTCTGTCATTGCTGGGACAAATATCTGACATGCAAGCTTAGGGAAGGAAAGGTTTATTTAGCTCACGGTTACTGGAAGTTTCATAGTTTAAAGCAGCTTGAATTATATAGCAAGACCTCAAGACACTGCACCACAGTGTCCAGAATGATGATCTGCTCCATACCTCCAAGAGAGGCTATGAGGCCTGGGGTGGGGGCAGATGCATGCTGTCAGTTTAATGGTTTGTGCCTCTCTGGCCCCACCTCTCAAGTCCCGCCCTGATCCTCTGGCCCCACCCCTCGAATTGCATGCTTGACAGGCCCATAATTTACATGAGGCTTTGGGGGGACAACTAGATACAAACCATAACAATAGATATCTAGGAATTTGTCCACTTCTTCTATTTTCCGTCTTATGTAAGTAAAGATTTTCAAAGTAGGTATTGATAATTCTCTGAATTTCCATAGGATCTATAGTGACTTCACCCTTTTCATTCCTCAATTCATGAATTTGATTATTTTGTTTCCTTTTTAAAATAAGACTAAAGGTTTATCAGTTTTATTTATTGTTTCAGAGAATCAACTCTTCAATTCATTAATTCTCTGTATTGTTTTATTGTATTATTAATTTTGTTCTGATCTGTATAATTTCCTTTTCTTTTTCTGGAAACTTGAGGTACATTAGGTTGTTTATTTGTGCTTCTTCTGTTTTCCTGATGGAAGAATTCACCACTATACATTTTCCTCTTAGGATTGTTTTCATTGCACCCCACAAGCTTCAGTAAGTTGTATTTGTATTTTCATTTAATTGTAGATATTGTTTAATTTCTTATTTAATTTCACCTGCGACCTATTGATTGTTCAAGAGGGTGTTATTTAATTTCCATGTATTTAAGCAGATTTTGCAGTTTCTCTTGCCATTAATTTCATTGAACTATGGTCAGATAATATGCATAGGATAGTTTCAATTCTTTTGCTTTTACTTAAGTATGTCCTGTGGGATAGTATATAGTCTATTTTAGAGAACATCCCAGGTACAGCTGAAAACAAAGTGTATTCTGATGTTGAATGGAACACTCTATAAACATTTACTAACTCCTTTTGTTGACAGGTTTGGTTTCTTTCTAATATTTCTTTGCTTTTCTTTTTGTCTAGTTGATCCATCTCTTTGTGATAATGGGTATGAAAGTCTTCCATTGCAATTGTGTTATTGCTTATTTGATTATTCATGCCTATTAATATTTGTCTTATATAGCTTGGTGCTCCTATATTTGGTTCATACATATTTATAATAATAATCTCTTCCTCTTGCAGTTTTCCCCTAACAAGTATGTAATGATCTTCTTTATCTCTTTTATTCATTTTTGTTTGTTTGTTTATTTGAAGTTCAAATTGTCTGCAAATAGAATAGCTATCCCTGCTTTTTTCTGGGTTCCTGGCACATGGAATATTGTTTTCCATCTTTTGACTTTTAGTCTATGAATTCTTTTTTAGTTAAATTTGTTTCCTATATACAGCATATTGTTGGATTTTGTTTTTTAATCCATGTGCAACTCTGTTACTTTTGATTGGTGAATTGAGACCATTTACATTTCATGCTTATAACTGATATATACACCAGTCCCTCTCTATTTCACAGTTCAACTTTCATAGATTCAATTTTGTGGGTTTTCAAAAATATTACTCTAAATTATTTATCATAGATTTTCTGCTATGTCATGGGATTTTGCAGTACCATAGAGTATATGTACATTGTTAAAATTATGTAGATTTTTCAAGTTTAGAAAATGGTTAAGAACATTAGAAGTCTTTTTAATTTAAAAGTGTGAGAAATGTTTATAAGAGTATGTGAAGTGTTTATAAAGCCTTAAATATATAGAAATACTAAAATAAATATAACCACTACTTTACTGATTTTCACTTATCATGGGGATGTCTTGAACATAACCTCTGAGATAAGTTAAGGACAGCTGTATTGGCTTACCTGTGTTATGTAATTTTCCCAGTGTTGGTTCCCTGCTTTTTCCCTCTGACTAATTACTTGCTCTACTTAGTAGTTTCTTTCTGTTGTTATTTTAGGAATTGTGATCACTTTTGTCTCTGTCTAGAATATCTTTCAGGACTCTTTGTTGGTTTCATGGTTATAAATTTCTTCAGTTGTTCTTTGTCATGGAAGCATCTTACTTCCCCATTAAGCTTCAAAAATAGTTTTGCATGTACATCAATCTAAGTTGAAAGTTGTTTCTTTCAGGATGTGAAATTGCTTCACTCTGAGCTGTTCTTAATTTGAGGGTTTGTGTTGAGAAGTCTACTGTGATTTTGATGGGCTTTCCTTTTTTCTCTCTAATAGCTTTTAATATTCTGTACTTGTGCTAAATTTCTGGAACCTTGAATGTGTGTGTGTGGGGGTGTGTGGGGGTGTGTTTATTTTGCTCATGGCTAACTGGATTTCTATATGCCTCATGTATCTGTGTGTTAGATTCTCTTCTGATGTTTAGGAAATGTTCTGCTATTACTCCTGCAAATAGTTTTTTGGTTTTTTAAAAAATGTTATTTGTATTGTGTCAGCTGCCTAGGTAGAATTTCAACCACTTGGAGGCTACCATACATTGAGAAAGTTCAAGCTCATGACAGCATGTAGAAGTACATGGGGGAGCACTGAGGTGCCTGAAGGATCAAGTCAACATTCTCTACAACAGAAGACACCTCACTGAAAACAGAAAAAAAAGACAGTTACATTACAATAGACAACAAAAACACAGCTAAAATGCTGTTGGGATTTGAACCCAGGCTATCTGATTCCACCTTTCAACTACTACCTTATCATACGTTGGGGGGTGCATATAACACACACTCTTGAGTGATGTACTCCAAAATCTAGACGTTTTTCCATAAGGTGATATTGACACACAGTAAGTCAAATAAAATAATTCTCTCATTCAGCAGACACATTTGGAACAAGTTTATACACCAGTATGTGTATAAAATCATATAACCTCACCTGTAAAATACATCATTGTGTCTTATCATTGACATCCAGTGAAATGTGGTTATGTGTTCCTATTTTATTGTGGAATAACAAATGACTACAAAGGATCATTTGAACAACATGTATTTGTTTTTTAGCTCAGTTTCTGTGGGTATAAAATCCAGGAATTTATATGTGAATCTTTTGCTCAAGGTTTTACAAGCTTGAGATGAAAGTATCAGGTGAGCTACACTGGGAATATAGGGTACTCTTTCAAGCTCATTGGGCAGTTCCCTCTCGTGTGGTCCCCAGTGGCTACCAATTTTCACAAGATGGCAGCTTCATTCCTCCAGGATAACAGAAGGCTCCCTCACTCCAGTCTGACCTAGACTTTATAATGAGATGGTGCCATCATCAAAGCAACATCTGTCACTTGCCATATATTGGATAGAAGCAAGTCACAATTCTTTTTTGCACTCAAGAGGACATTACACAAATGCATGATTTATTGGGAATCATCTTAGTGTGTGTCTGTCACAGTGAGATTTTTGGTTTTGTTTTTGATGAATTTTATACATGCTAACTGCCTTCACTATCCTGTACAATCTACAAATGTTAAGATTGCATGATGAAACAAAACAATGAAACAAGCAATTGGCACTTTGGAGGAGGGAACAAGTACAAATTAAGGCCATGTACTCTAAGATGTGACAGTAAATGTCCTATATACTTCCTTATGTGATAGACTGAATCTTGGGCTATAAATCAGAGGTCCTGGTATTAACTTCTGTACTTCTGTCCAATCATCTATAGTTTGTGTAATACTAGATAAGTCATTCAGTCTTAGAGATGATCTTTCTTTCTTTCTTCTTCAATTGTTTATTTATTTGCCTTCTCACCTTATGTGCTTGGGTAGCATAATATATACAAAAGACATTATAAACAATAAAATTTACAAGATTCTGCAAGTTCAAGTACTAAACAAATTTAAAGACACAATTAGCCCTTTCATCTACCTTTCTTTTCCTAGTTTCCCTTCCTTTTTAGAAATAAAACAATTATTGGCAGGCCTATCATAGGGTGGTATAGGTAAGAAGGCAGAAAGAAACACAAAAAATGTGGGCAAATTCCCCTCTGGAAACTAAGAGTGTGAGATAGGTGCAAAGAGTAGTCAGAGAAAAGGTCAGCAGGCCTGGGGGATGGGCTGCATTAGACTAAAGAGTTAATGTACCTATATTATGGAGAAGAAAAAACAACTTTCTCACTCTTGGAGATGGTTCTGTTATATACTTTTCTCTTGTTGATAAGGCAAAATACTCAACACCAAAAGTTAAAGGGGAAAATGTTTGTTTAGATCACAGTTTGTGGAAGTTTCAGTCCATAATCAGTTGGCTACAAGGCAATGTGGCACATGGCCAAGAGGCAACAGTTCATGATGGTGGAATACAGCAAAAACAACAAAAGGGTTTAACTATGTCTTTCTGCCCTTTATATCTCATCCAGACTGCTGGGATTAGGGTGCTGCCAAACCAATCAGTGGACAGATTAGAAATTATATATTCTTAATCCCAGCATCACAGAGCTAGATAAAAATATCAAACACAAACCATAACAAGTACTAACAAACTGAAAAACAGAGAAGCTAGAATTCTAGTTTCTAGAAACAAAGAATTCTAAAGGGTTAGTTTAGAATTTGAGAATTCAATATGAATTCGTGATTCTTATGCACAAATATACAAATAGTGTGTGTACTTGTACATACATACACACATATATGCATACATATAGTGTTTCCCCCAAGAAAAGATTTAAAAGGAAAATAATCAGCCTTTAAAGTTAAAAATCAAAAGTAGAGAACAAAGAAAGAGAATGGTGATAGCAGGTATTAGGGTTTGTGTCTAGTTGTTTCCCCAAAGCCTCATGTAGCCATGGGGTGAGCTTCTAGAGTTTGTGATTAACTCATGATCCAATGCTGGGATTATGGAAGTGAGTGTTACACCCACCCTGGGGAGGGTAGCCTGAATGAAATGTAAGGAAAGGAGAGAGGCTTGCTAGCTGCCACAGCTACTATTTCTCTCTTGGTTGTTTTGCTATTTTCTGCTTCCTTGAACTACTGTCATCTGCCATGTGCCACTCTGCCTTGGAGCCAGTCAAATATGGAGTGAAACCTCCACTAACTGTGAGCTAAATAAACCCTTTTTTCCTTAATTTTGGATGTTGGGTATTTTGTCCCAGCAATGAGAGAAAAGTAACCAAGACAGAATTTAGTACTGAGAAGTGCAGTTATTGTTCTGACAATAGCTGATGTGCCATTCAAGGGTCTTTGGGGATGACTTATGAGAAGAGATAAAAAGATTTGGAGATATTGCCTGAAAGAGAAGTGACAGAATGCCTTCAACTGTTCTGTATGGGAGATTCTGGTCAGAGCTCAGAAGATCAGAAGGCTGATAGAAACCTTACCTATAAATGCCAAGTTGGGAGGTTTTTGCTGGGAAAAAAGGGACTGCATTGGTTGTTGGGCTCCAGTGTGTGATATGGGTTGGTAGAAAGTTTGTCTACATTTTGCTCACGTCCATAGATTTTGCCTTAGACCGACATTAAGTGTGGTAGACTGATTAATCTTGCAAAAGAAATTTCAAGACAGTTGAATGTTCATCCAGTAGCATGACTATTGTTGGGTGCTTTTAGTTAGATTTATGGTGAGAATCAAGAGCAAAGAACCCATAAAGATGATTGAAAATGTAGTGAGTTTGGCCAGAAAAGAAGTGTCAATAAAGCTTTGGACTGCAAAGATAGATCTGAGAAGATCTCCATTGTCCATAAGAAAAAGAAGAATAAAAAAGATAGCTTGAGGGCATCACAAGAAGTAGAAAATCTCCACATTTTGCAGCCTTAAAACTGCAAAAGTGAGTTTGTTTTGAGGTGAAAGCCATAGAGCAACAGGTTAAAGAATGGTGACAGCAGACACACCAGGTTCCAGAATGGTGGAAGTATAGAGAATTTGTTCCTCAGAATCAGGTTCAGAGTACTCAGTGATCCAGGCACTTTATCCTGCTAGCCAAAAGAAAATAAGATGGCTGCTGCTCATGCTGACAGGAGACTTGACATCATTCATATGGTGTTGGTTTTAGTCATATGCAGAATGCAGGAGTTCTAAGGTTAAGAA
>PVKN010003019.1:0-39379 GCA_004027915.1 Capromys pilorides
CAGTTTTCAGGTCCATACCACATATGACAACTTCTATTTATACACATAAAAATCTTTTCCACTTAAGTCATCCTGTGACACCAAAAAAAAATAATAATAATAATAATCAAAAATCTTTTTTAAACCTGATGACACTCCAGACACTCCAGACTTCTGTCTCTTTAATTCTTCAATAAAAGTGTTGTAATACTTGTTTTTTAAGGTCTATTTTAGTGTCAGGACTATGCAAAATGTGGACAATTAGGAAAAGTACAGTAGATGCCAGGTATAATGGAGAATTCCTGTGATGTCAGCTGCGTGGGAGACTGAGGCATCAGAATGCAAGTTCAACACAACTTAGAGAGACCTTGCCCTAACACAGAAAGTACAACATGGCTAGGAGTGTAGCTCAGTGGCAGAGTGCTTACCTAGCACATGTGAAGTTCCATTGGTACAGAAAAAAAATACCAAGTAGATTAAGGTTCATGAGCAAAGGGTCACAAACTAATTTTGCTGCCTGTGGTGTCCTCCTGCTACTTAGACTAAGGCATGGCACATAGACTACACCTAGGAAACATTTGCTAATAAACAATGGATGCGAACAGTGATGATGGTGCTGCAGTTACTGCTTTTATGTTTGCATTTGTTGTAGATTTGTCCAGCTGCAGTTATTCCTTCAATTCTGTAACTACTTAAGTGTCCACCCTCCTCCACATTGCAAGACAGCTCAGGTGACCTAGTACTCAGATTGGGTACTAGAAAGGAACCCTGACCTGTCATCGTGGTTCTACTGCTCTTGCTTGTGATTGGTTTTAACATGGCAGTGTGATATAATTTTGGACAATGATAAATTCTGGGCATCTAGGGAAGTTGTTTTACTGATAAGATAGGAAGTCTTGGAGAAACACTCTCCCCATTGATGCATCCAAAGAACTCCTGAAAATATACACTTGTGTGGCAATCGTGATAGCATGGGCCTCAGTGCAAGTCGAGAAGCCCAGGGTGATGGACCAAAAATACAGAAAAAATTGGAGTCTCCGATGCCTCACAGAATTGATGACACAGTCAGCATCTGCAAAGCTTTTCTTCTAGCATTTTACAATGAAACAAATTGATAGATTTCTTATGCTTTCAGCAGTTAATTTTAGTTTTTGTTACCTGCAGTCATTTTACAGTCATCAGGCAGATCACTGGTATAACTCAAACACCCACATCATGCAGCTCGGAGCTCAAGGCTCAAAAATAAAGATGCGTTTCTTGCCCTTTCTCCTGTTGTGGAAAGTTTCCAGGAGTAAAATCTACCAAAATACAGTAGAGCATATCATCAATTTTTTAAAAGTTACATTCACTGAACATTTTATAAACCTTGGAGAGCTATTACAGATCTGATCAATTTTGAAAGTGATTTAGGAGGATGTATATAGTGAAATATTTCTACTTGAAAATGTGTAAACTTGTAATCAATTATGTCTAGTTTATAACTTTGATTTTTTTTCTTGCACTGGGGATTGAGCCTAGAGCTTCATACATGCTAGGAAAGTGCATTGAGCTACATTCCTACCCTTCCAATATATATATTAGAAGAATATATATATATTAAAAGAATATATATATATATATATATATATATATAAATATATATATTCTTTTTGAGTTGTGCATGTTGGCCTTGAACTACAAAACTGTTGCCTCATCCTCCCTAGCAGGTGATTTACATGCCTGAGGAGGTGGTCACAGACAAAAACAATTCATTCCAAGTTACATGTGAAATCCATGGATAGAACAAGATGCTGGCATGAGTAAGCAAACAGCAAAATCTAGACGATGTGCCCACAGCTGTGTCAATAGCCTTGAAACAGAGAAATGTCAGCTCTGTGTTTACTCGGTGCCCGCTTGCCGTGAGAGCTGGGTGCTCAGGCTTCCTGCTGAAAGTCCCAGTCTCTACGTGATTGCCTGTAGTACTATGGGAGCAAATTACAGGATTAGCTGAGGATGAACTATTATTAGGCCTGTCAATACTTGTTAGCTGCTGGGTAAATGCTCTTTCAGATCCCTCATCTCTGTTTCGCACACGTCTCTCTCTCTTTTAACCCCTCCCCTGCTTTGGCAGTGAGTTCTTGTAGGCACTTGTCTATTTTTTTTATTTTAATTTTTTTTTCAAAAACACCGTAGTAGTACATTCCCAATAACTGATACAATGCATATTGTTGTCCTGGTGGTAGTTATACAGAGCATAGGATGTAGACATGATAATTGGCATTTGGCTAAAGGATCCTGCAAACAGTTTTCCTCTCTTCTTTCTTTATTTCTTTATTTCTTTCTTTCTTTCTTTTCTTTCTTTTTCAGTCTATTAATACATGTCAGCAATGCAAAGTATATAAGCTTACATTCAGTGTGCAGAATTGGAACATGGACATAATACAGTTTAATTCTTTGTTAATCTTCTCCCTTTTCCCATACACCTCCTTCCCTCCACCTGTAACTCTCTTTTCTCCATTTTCATTCTTCTTATTATTATTTATAATTCATGCTTTTGACATATACTATTTACATTCATTCTGTGTATTTGGCACCTATGCATGCCCATCGTAAATCTTCCTACTTTCCTTTCCTTCCACCCCTCCCCCATTCCCTGGAACCCATTCCCATTTGCTAAAGACCTTGTCTTCCATCCATCCTTTATTTTGTTCTTTGTTTGTACTTTGCCTTATTCAAATGAGAAGTACCATATGATATGTAAGCTTATGTGTCTTACTTATTTCATTTAACATCATATTTTCCAGATGCATCCATTCGCCTACAAATGTCTCAAAGTTATCCTTCTTTATAGCAGAGTAGTATTCCACTAGGTACAGGCATCACATTTTTAAAAATTGTGTTACCATAAACAGAGGTATTCATGTATCACTGCCGTATGATGTCCTGGCTGTTTGGAGAGACATATAGAAGAGAAATCACTAGTTCAAGTGGAACTTCTAATTTTAGCTCTTCGAGGATTCTCCGTACTGATTTCAATAATTGTTGCTTTATATTTTTGCCAGCAATGAGCATTTCTTTCTTTCTTTCTTTCTTTCTTTCTTTCTTTCTTTCTTTCTTTCTTTCTTTCTTTCTTTCTTTCTTTCTTTCTTCCTTTCTTCCTTCCTTCCTTCCTTCCTTCCTTTCTTCCTTCCTTTCTTCCTTTCTTCCTTTCTTTTTCTTTTGTCTTTTTCAGACAGGGTCTCACTATGCAGTTCAGGCTGGCCTCAAGCTCACATTTTGTAGCCCAGGCTGGTCTTGAACACAGACCGATCCTCCTGCCTCAGCCTCCCAAGTGCTGGGATTACAGGCAAGAACATTTCTTTTTCACTGTAGCCATATCAGCAGTTATTACTCTTTGATTTCTTGATGATTGTCATTCTTTCTGGTGTAAGATAAAATCTTATTACTGTTTCAACTTGCATTTCTCTACTGGAAAGAAGAGATGGTGAACATTTTTCAAGTTTTTGTTGGATATTTGTACTTTTGAGAAGTATCTATTTATTTTACTTGCTTATTTCTTGCTTGGTCTAATTTTTTTTTGTTTTGAAGTTCTTTATATATTCTAAATATGAGTCCTCTAAAGAATGGCTGGCAAAAGGTTGTCGCACTCTGTAGGGTGTGTCTTCATTCTATTGGCTGTTTCCCTACTGTTCCACTACTGTCCCTACCAACTTTGTTAGTTTTTTTTCAGGACAGGATCTACAGGGTGTACAGAGAATCACTACATATGTAGTGATTCCCCTGTTTTCAGCATTCTCAAGCACTGGGTTTATAGGCATGCACCACCACACACAGTTTCAGTCACTGCTTAAGCACACCCCAGGGGCAGGGCCGGCATGGCATGCTGGGAATCAAACCCCAGCTGCTGTGGTCTGCCTAAGCAGGCACTTTAGTCTGCTGAGCTATCTGGCCAGGCCTTTGTTAATTCTTAATGTCATTGCTTGTACAATTAGAGTTTTGTTCAGAAAGGCCTTGCCTATACTGAAGAATTTAAATGTTTTACCTTCTTTATCTTCCAGTGGCTTCATCTGTATTAACATTTAGATCTTTGATCCATTTTTATTTTATTTTAGAACATGGTGAGAGCTATCACTAAGTTTCAATCTTCTTCAAACAGATAGCAAATTTGGAAAAGACTGTTTTTTTTAATGTGTGCTTTGGCCCCTTTGTTGAGGATCAAATAGCTGGATGTCCCTGGGAATGTTTCTGTACCTTCTCTTCTGTTTCATTGGCCCAAGTATTTGTTTTCGTGCTGACACCATGCTGTTTTTATAAAGGTTGTTGTGTAGTATAACTTGAAGTCAAGCATTGTGACAACTTTTGCTCTGCTTTTGTTGTTCAAGAACGCTTCTGCTATTTTCGGTTCCTTATATATTTTAGGATTGTTTTCTCTCGTTCTATGAAACATGCTGTTCGTATTTTGATTTGGATTGTACTAAACCTGTATGTCACTTTTGGGAGTGTGTCCATTGTGACAGCATTGATTCTGTCTAGCTTGGAGCAGGGAACATCTCTCCATTACCCAGTGTCCTCCCTCACTGATCTCCTTTTTCAGAGTACAGCAGTTTTATTGTATAGCTCATTGACTTCTTTGGCTAGGTAAATTCCTATTCATTTAGATTTCTTCATGATATCCTGAATGATATTATTTTCCTAATTTCTTTCTCATTGATATCATTATTGGTATACACGAATGATACTGATTTTGTGTTCATTTTGTATCCTGCTACATTGCTGCAATTTATCATGATTTTTAAACAATTTTTGGTGAAATGTAGGTCTTCGAAGTAAAAGGTGAAAGATTTATACGATCTGAAGAGAAATCAGAGTATTAGGTCTTCTAAGTAGAGGACCACATCATCTGTGAATACTAATAATTTGATATCTTCCTTACTTATATGTATGTATCCCTCTTATTTCTTTCTCTTGTGTGATTTCTCTGGCTTATATTTCAAGTACTGGGTTGAATAGAAGTGGTGATAGTGGGAATCCTGGTTTTGTTCCTAATTTTGGAGGGAAAGCTTTCAGCTACTAACCTAATTTTTGCTGACATTGAATTTTCTCCAGATTCTGGTGATAGCTGTCTACAACTCCACACTGATGCTCTCAGTTTCAAAGCAATCTGCTTGCAGCAGGCAATAGAGAACTCTACACACAGAGTCCTTAGGCGCAGAGATTGGTATAGAAAAATAGAGGAGTTGGACGAATGTGATTAAAGAAACATTCTTAAAACTCTAACAGTTTCTGCTAGTTACAATAAAGGTTTTTTCCCACTCATTTACATGAATATTCTTCAGCATACAGGCTTTACCTTTCTTGACCTTACAACCATTGTCATCCCATCTATTTTTCTTTATCTCCTCCTTGTCTTCTTACCTATCCACTTGTCTTGCCTATTTCTTATAGCTTTTAGGTGCTGGAAACTTCATATTACAAGAATATAAAAGGGAGTGTTCAGCTTTTCATAGATGCCACCTATTTGAACTGAAAAGCCACCAGGGGCTTTGGGCAGGGGAGACGCTCCATGGTCTATGCACCTGCCCGGCAAGTGCGAGGCCCAAGGTTCAATCCCCAGTACTACATGCCATGCTGACCCCAGAACCCCAGGTGCACATTGCTGACCACTGAAATTGGGCATAGTGGAGCACTCCTGTAAGCCAGCACTGGGGAGGCTGAGACAGGAGGATTACTATGAGACCAAGCTGTATAGCAAAACCATGTACCAAATAAATAAATAAAAGATTAAAAAAATTAAGCCACTCATTGGAAATAGTAATGTATGAGATCACCTTTGCTGTATTCTCCTTTCATACTCAATGAGGGAGCTTTCTTCACTTAAGTATCTTAGCATGTGTTGCCCCTTCCTGGGAGTGTACCATTTGAACATCACATTCTAAACATTCTCCAGAGGCTCTCCGGCTTTAAAATTAATTTGATCTGTTGTTTATGGAAATTTACCTGTGTGAGGACTTTTAATCTTTTGGTATTTTATTTTTAAAATTTTATTAATTTTAATAAGAAAGAAATAACAATGAGACGATTTCAAAACACATTAGTAGGACAGCCACAGATGTTTCCATTTGCTTTGCTGGGTGAATTTCTGCCAAGTTGTTTCCTGCTTCTTGCAGCCTTGGTTGACTTTCGTAGAGGACTTAGTGCTGCGATATGTCACTGACCACAACCAGTTATTTGTTTCTCTGGTCCCTCTTTTCCCAAGCTAGAGAAATGCTCATTTTCAAAATCGCCTTTCAGCATCAATTTGTAATCTTGATTTTGACTAGAAAAACGAAAGCACACATGTCTGGCTCTCACCAAACTCTAGCTGGTGACTGAAAACATCAAGAACGCCCCATGCTGTGCTACTCACTGGCCAAATGGGATTCCGTGTCGGTAGAATTTGCTTTCGAATTGATACCAGCTACTGAGCCCCACATCCATGTCTTTGGAAACAATTTAAGGCTCTAGTTTGCATCTAGTAGTGCTGCTGCTCTTCAAGTAGCTTCAGAGCCCAGAAAGTCAGGACTCACTCTAAAATAGTTGCTGAGTCAGCAATGTGCGGTTTATAGTGGGGTCAGTTTTTTAAAAAACAAACGAACAAACAAACAAAAAAATAAGTAGGAGGCTATGTGGTTATACGAAGCAAAGTGACAGAAGTCATTATTGCCAACTTGTTCAAGATTCAAAACTTCCTGTAGAATCCTTAATGAACTTTGAATCCAGTAGAAAAGTACTAAATAGTTTTTCCTAAGCCATCGGTAAAATTATCAGGAAATCTAACCTTTCAGATGTCTTAATGATACACCAATAACGAATTTAACAAGAAACAAATTAAGAAAACAGTACTATTCCCAATAGCATCAAGAAAAATTAAATACTTAAGAACTATTCTAAATGAGAAACAAGAGTGCTGCGGCCAACACTACAGGACTCTGAAAAATGGAGATCAGAGAGGACGTCATAAAATGGGGAGGTAGCTACTGTTCCTGGATAAATAGAACAAACGTGGTCAAAATGACCATACTCCTAAAACTGGTCCATAGATTTAATGAAATCCCAATCAAAATACCAACATCTTCCCTCACAGAGCTAAAGGAAATGATCCTCAAATTTATATGGAACCAAAAGAGTCCCAGAATAGCAAAAGCAGCACTGGGCAACCAGACCACTGCAGGGGCATCATAATCCCAAGTTTTCAGTTCTATTACACAGCTACAGCTTGTTGAAGGCTGGACAAATTCATGGAGACAGATACCAAAACAGAAGTTACGGGGGCTGGCAAAAGGGGATGAGAGTGACTGTTTCATGGGTGTAGGTCTCTTTGTGGGATGATGATAAATTCCAGAAGCAGACAGTGGTGAGAATTGTTCAGCTCTCAAAACATACTCCATATAACTAAATACATAAAAAATGAATAAATAAAATAAAGATATTTACAAAGTTTGTTTGGGGAAGATGAATTTGGCAGTTGCAGGCAGTGAAGGCCCTAATATAAGTGTTAATCTAATATAAGTATAAATTAGAGTGTAAGGTAGAAACCTTATACTCTAATTTCCAGAGTTTCTGAAGATAAGACCTTTGCTTAATTCTTTACTGATCTGAGGATGCTCCATAAGAAGAGACAGTGACTCATACAAGCAGTCCATTGTTCACAGAAAGGCGATGCAAAAGCTGTAAACATTATCACTGAAAAATGACTCCTGGTGCTGAGGGTTTCTAATTTAGCTGAATGAGTCCAGCCTGGCTTCATGCTTGTATTATGAATTATGGAGTCAGAGTTAGACTGAAATACTTGTAAGTGACTAGAATGTTTTAAAGACTTAGATTTTCTTTCCCTTATATGTTTGAAGAGTCATAAAAGAAACAGAAATCTGAAGGAGCTGTTCATAACAGAACTCTGTGAAGCTTTTGGCTTGCACAACCCTGGAAATTGGTCGTTTTGAGCAAGCGTGATCTTACATTCTGGCATGGTACCCAGTGCATTTCCTTCGGCACTGTTTATTATTTTTAAAGAGCAATACTGCAATTTGATCTATCTGATTACAACAGCCACTCTTACAGAGTTGCTCTTTATTGCATCAGCTTTCAGGATAGGCTAGGTAAGCCAGAGCCAAGCAAAAATTTGAGAACTTCAACTGTACAAATATTCATATGAATTTGTTGAAAGACTGAAATTGTTATATTTTCCGTAGCACTGTATAGCGTAAGAAAATATGTCCTAAAATAAAAGTTTTGCGAGAGTATTCTTCTGCACTACAATGGAAACAATGGCTTTATATTAGTAAGGCACACGTCCCTGTCTAATATAATGAAGTACTGTCAAGAGGTTATCCTAGTCAACATAATTTGAAGAGTTCATGGCTCATGAGCTAGCTCTCATGGCATTAGAACGAGTGACTTAGCATTGTCAATATCGGTGGGTTTATTTTGGACACAGAAAATGCTACACAGTTATTTTCATTCTAAATCAGAAGTCCAGGGTCCTCGCTAGGTAGCTCAGTTGTTTAAGTGCCTGATGGGGCAAACCCTGTCAGACCCTGGGGACCATGGTTTGATCCCCAGCTCCCCATGTCTTACTGGACCTGCCCCTAAGGCAGCTTGAGCCAGTCAAATAAAAAGAAAAACCTTTTCAAATTTTGGGCCAGCCAAACAGCTTGGTGGATTTAAGTGCCTGCAAGCAGGTGCAGGGGCCAGGAGTTTGATTCCCAGGCCTGCTATTCTGCTCCCATCCCCTGGGCACTGAGACAGCAATTGAGACTGGGAGTGGTGGTGCTCGCCTGTAATCCCAGCTCTTGGGAGGCTGTAAACAGGGGGATCAGTACATGTCCAGTCTAGTAGTGAGACCCTGAACACCCTTAGACCCTGCCCAAAAAGCAAAACAAAATAACAACAACAAAAAAAGTCCATGATGTCAAACTTTAGTAATCTTTCGATCTAGGAAGTGAACCTGCAAATTGTATACATGGAAAATATCAAGAGCTCTGGGAAGTTGTAGTGGGAAGGAGGGTGGGAGAGGTGATGAGAAGCCCATATTTGGACAGTTTCTCGTTTGTCTGGTTCCTGGGTAAAGTGATTAAGCAAAATTTTTATCACTGTCTCATTTTACAGTTACAGTAGTGGAAGCTTAGCAATGAAATGGCATTAACTAAGATTGCAAAACAAGTAAGTGGCAACTGAGATTGAAGCTCAAAGCTTTTTAATTGTGGCTGTATGCTGGCATGCTTATAGAGCATCATTTCTCAAAAATAAAATACAGATGTTGTGATTAAGAATCAAAATACATACACCTAGCTAATAACACAGATAAGGTAAACGTTACATCCCTGGAACTGAATATTTATCAGTAAACTTCCAAATGTTATAATTCCATAGTTTGTAGAATTTTTAGTCCATGATTAGCTAGCTCCAAGGCAGGGTGGATGGCAGACAGGCATCACAGACAAGTTGTAAGCTCCAAAGGGCTTCTACGGCTCCACACCGATGGCACTGCCAGTCATAGTACATCCCCTGGTTTCTCTCTGGGGTTGGCTCTGTTCCCTCCTTGAAGATGATCCAAGTTCCTGGCTTCTTTCAACTTCTAAGATCACCACTCAACCTCCAGCTTCACACAGCTTCCCATACTGCCCTCCCAGGCCTTCTTTTGAAGTGTCAGTGTAAGTATCTACTGATCTATCTGATTACAACAGCCACTCTTACAGAGTTGCTCTTTATTGCATCAGCTCTCAGGATAGGCTAGGTAAGCCAGAGCCAAGCAAAAATTTGAGAACTTCAGCTGTAAAAGCATTCATACGAATTTGTTGAAAGATTGAAATTGTTATATTTTATATGGTATTTTATATCATAAGAAAATATGTCCTGAAATATAAGTTTTATGAGAGTATCCTTCTGCACTACAATGGAAACAATGGCCTTATATTAGTAAGGCACACGTCCCTGTCTAATATAATGAATCGCTGTCAAGAGATTATCCTAGTCAACATAATTTGAAGAGTTCATGGCTCATGAGCTAGGTCTCATGGCATTAGTATGAGTGACTTAGCATTGTCAATATCGGTGGGTTTATTTTGGACACAGAAAATGCTACACAGTTATTTTCATTCTAAATCAGAAGTCCAGGGTCCTCCCTGGGTAGCTCAGTTGTTTAAGTGCCTGATGGGCAAACCCTGTCAGACCCTGGGGACCATGGTTTGATCCCCTGCTCCTCATGTCTTACTGGACCTGCCCCTAAGGCAGCTTGAGCCAGTCAAATAAAAAGTAAAACCTTTTCAAATTTGGGCTGGCCAAATAGCTCAGTGGATTTAAGCACCTGCAAGCAGGTGATACTTCTTCTTTTGAAGAATCAGTGAAGTATCTCATCCCCACAGCTCTTACATTGTGCATGTGCCTAAAACCAGAACTTCAGGAATGACATTAATGTCTGCCACCAGCTGGAACAGCACTTAGGCTCTTGGCTGTAAGAGTCAAGCGACTATGAACCGAATCCCAATGAACAATTTCCTTAGCCTGCTGCTGTTCTGAAACACGATGTTTTGGACCTCTTTTCTCAAAGCAAAATCTTTCACCTTTGGAACTCTGGGCTATAAAAGCTGGAGTCCTGTTGATTCTTGTGCTGTCCTCATGTCATCAATTCTACTATTTTCTTCTGAAATACTTGGTTTCTTCTTTCAGATCTTTTCAGCGACCAATTACTCCTCTGTTTCATGTTTGTAGGCTGCAAGTTTACTGGAGAAACTTCTTTTTGGTCCAAGCTAACAACCTTTTGAATCGTATTCTGACCTCTTTGCCTTTGATTCTTAATCTAGATCTGGCTAAAAGACTCCAACAGTACCCGTGTCTCTGCTTCAATAGTAGATTGCTTTGAAATATCTTCTGCCAGATTAATTAGCCCGCCACTATCAATTTCAGTCTCTGGCAAAGTGTCTGTAGATGAGTAAAATATGAAAAACTTTCGGCCAAGCCATCACATATATCATCTGTAGTCCAAAAGCCAATGAAGGCCTTCCCACTCCTCAGTCTGGTCTTTACAGGAAGAATTTCTATCAGCATTCTGGTCATCTCACCTGTGACCAGAATCTCCCATAAAGTATCACTTCAGGCATTCCAGCTCAACTTTTTCACCTCCAAACCATTTGTAACTCTTTCCCTTCACATAAACCAGCTTCAAAAGCTCTTAAACTGCATGGTCAGATACAGTCATAGCAATAACTCCATGTTTCTGATATCACATAATGTATTACTTTTCTCATTGCTGGAGCAAAATATCCAACACCCAAAGTTAAAGAAGGAAAGTTTATTTAGCTCAAAGTTTGTGGAAGTTCCAGCCCATAACGAGCTGGCTCCAAAGCAGGTAGATGGTGGATAAGTATTGCAGAGGAGAAAGAGTTCAAGGCAGACAGAAAGTAGCAGAGCAAGCAAGAAAGAAGAGGATAGCTCTCTTTAACCTTGATGTCCTATCCAGGATAATTAAGGTGGATAGCCCTCACACCTTTAATACTAGTGCCCTTGATCCTAGCATGAATTAATTCCAACATCACACATTCTAGATCCAGCCACCTCTGGAAAAGCCCACCTATGATCACGTTAGGCTTTGGGGAGACCACCAGACATAAGCTTTAATTGTAACTATGCTTGTAACCTTACTGGCTCATTATAGTTTAACCTATATTGTACTCAGATTGTAACTTTTGTGTATAAATTATCCCTCACAAAGAGCCTTGGTGGATAATCAAATTTATTGTTTGATTTCAGGGGACACCAACTTGGAACATTTGACATCTGGTAAATTGGGAGTTGTATTTCTCTATACCAAAGTCATGGTTGGCATTTGTTTGAGCCTAAGGATGTTGGCCCTCATTCTATAGGCAAAAGAAGTGGTTTAAGATAGGGACTGACTGCACCAAAGAAAAATGGTTCCATGACTTGAAATATTTCCAGCTCCTACAGGACATAACTATAAATTCTTTTCTCTAGCTTGCAAAATTCTGGCTGCATAGCATTTAAAAGCCACCTAATCCCATTTAATTAATATATGGGAACATCATTTGGAGTCACTCTGCCCCTTAAACTTTAGTTAGTATGCGTTTGGACTTCTCTTCCACACTGAGGAAGGTCTATCACTTCAAAATGTTCCAGGAGTCCCTGGAGAGCTCCTGCTCTTGAGCTAATGCTCTTGCAGGGATGCTGTATAAATATCTTGGCCATTTTCTTATCAATAACACAAAAACATAACACCTACAGCTTAAAAGAAAAAAGGTTCATTTTTGGTTCGAAACTTGTGGAGGTTTTAGCTCATAGTTGGTTGGCACCAAGGAAGAACAGCATGGGAAAGAGACAAGGTGGGGAGAATTGTTTATTGGATGGCAGACCAACATGATAGAGCAGAATGCCCTGGAACTCTTTCCTCAAACCAAAAGCCTTTTACTCTTGTTGCCCAGGAAGGGTGAGGCCCTGCTTGTTTTTGTGATATCTTTAAGCCATTCTTTTTATTGTCTTAAGTACTGTACTTTGCTTCTGTTTAATGCCAGTCTTTTTAGCAACCAAGATCTCTTCTGCTCTGTCTCTGTGATTACTTCCTGTCTGGTAAGACTAAAAATATTTTAAATGGGTCCTTTACTCTTGTTTCTTATGGCATATTTTTTTAAAAGTTGAAAGCTGTAACTATAATATAACCTGAACTTTGGATTAGTTTGGAATTGGTTCACAGTTTGCAGAAGTTTTAGTCCATGGCCAGCTTGTTCAAGGAAGGATGATACAGCTGAGGAGCATGATGCAAGCTCTCATGGAGCTTCTCATTGCATGGAAGATCAAAGGCAGAAAGTGGAGGAAAGGGCTGGAAAGGAGATAAATCTTTCCAGGCAATATTCCCAGACACCAGCTCTTTCAAACTCTACTTCCCAATATCATCTTTAGTCATATATGCATCAGTGGGCTACTTAACTGATGAGTATCACACCTCTATGATCCGCTCACTTCCTCAAAGGCCCCACCTTGAACACATGGGGCTTCAAGGGGACATGTAGCTCTAAACCATACCAAAGGTCATGTGTTGTTTTGCTGACATTCAACTCAGGTCTTGGACTGGGTTCCTTTCAATGACTTTCATCAAATACTATTTACATTAAATGTAAATGAGACTTATCACCCATTCAAAATTAGATATATTCCATGTTCTGTTGGCTCTGAACCTTAATCCCAATCTTTAACTACATATGCCAGGGCTCTACCCTCTTCCCCATCCATAATCTGAATGTAGAGGTAGATCAAATCAACAATTGGGGGACTGGGGAGATAGTCCAGTAGAATAAGCACTTGCCTGGCAAGTGCAAGGGCCTCAGTTTAATCCGCGGTGGTGAAAAAAATAATCAGCAATTAGTAGCTTCCTTCCCAAATTAGTATCAGTATCTACCCAGAAAGCAAATCTAAATATTTTCCATTTCTTGTAGCAAAACAAAAATTGCCTTTCTCAGGGACATTCCCAGTCTTTCTCTCAAGAGAAGCTATTCTGGTATTAAATAATGCTCTCCTACCTCAGTTTTACTGAGAGGCTGAGATTACATACAAATTGGTGAGTCACTTTTAGTGAATCAACATTAGTAATTAGGCCCATCAGAATCTTTACCTTCCTGGTAGTGGAGATAGTTCTGAGATTTCTGGGAATATCTAATCTACTTTAGGGATGGGTTGGATGAGACTGTGTGTAGTCTCTACTTTTAGCATCATACTTTGTTTAAAAATATTAATTAATTTATTTGTTGATTGATTGTGGAACTGAGGATTGAACTCAGGCCCTTACACTTGCCAAGCCAGCACTTACTCTACTGAGCTATCTTCCCGGCCCCAAAATATTTTAAAAAGGGAATTAAAAATAGGAAAAAAAAAATTAGAAAAGATATGATATTTTGATAAACAAAATGTTAGGTATTTGAAAGTGGCTGTTAATCTGTATGCTGTTGTCTTTAAATTATCACATGTAAGCATGCAAAATTGGTAAAAAAAATAATTAAAAAGAATATTTAAGACTTAGGGAGGTTGTCAGATTCTGAAATATTGGAGTCAGGCTTTGTTTTCTGAACTGAAATAGGTGCTGGGACTAAGTCTAGAAGAGGCTGCTTCCTGTTTCACAAACTCTTTGCTATTATTTGGTTTCTATCTTGTGACATGAGTAGATGCAGTTCAGAGACTTTTATTTTCCAACTCATTAAAAAAAAGCTCTGAAATTCTGGGCCCTAGGAATCTCTTGTCTCCCCCAGATAATGCCTTCTATTTTTTTTTTTTTTTTAATATTAAAGGGTCATGAGCTGTTGTTGAATTTGCAGGCTTTTGATGACAATGCAGGCATAGCTCACTGGGCTCCTTCCCAGGCAACCCGGGCAACCTGGGCCACCGTTAACTCCTGCGAAATCCTCTGTCAGATGAAGATCAGCCTGGGTTACTGTAGGATTTCTCTTAGCTCAGAAATGCAAGTTTTCTAAAATTTCTTAGGGAAAGTAGTTCTGATGTTTCTCTAACACTTTTGGGAAACAAACAAATAGCAGGGAAATTGAAAGCAGTTGGATAGACAGGAAATGCCAGATCCTGTCAAAAACCATTACATTAAATAAAAAGAGCCATCCTGAGAAAATGTGCTTCCAGACACCATGACTCAAGAGCTCCCACAGAACCCTGCACCAGTATGACCCTGCCAAAATGAATTCCTGAAAAGGCTTTGCATGGAAGGTGGGGAAGGACTGACTCAAAGCTTGAAGCCTTTGCATTTTTGTTTTGTTTTTGGTTGGAAATTTTGCTCTGGATCTGTCTTTTCTTTTAGAGTCTGGGTTCACTTGATTAAGGAGGAGTAGAATGGCTTTCCTCTTAGGTCCAGCTCTGCTTTGTTGAGTTTTTCCATCCATTCTCTGGGGTTATGCCTGTCATTATTGTCCAGTCAAACATTTCAGGTAGAGGGTACAGCTGAGGTAGCAGCCTGATTATACTTCCCTGTATGAGGGAATATCTACCATACCATGTTCTCTATTCCAGGGAGAAGCACTGTGCATATGGCTTCCTCACATGGTAGGCTAGCTGTAGGGTACAGTTTCTTTCATCTCCTCCTGCCCAACACAAGCTTGGAAATCCACCTGACTACTTCCATCATCTAACTTGTTCCCTGTTTTCATCCTTTCCTCCCTGCAGTCTACTCCAAAGAAAGCCTTTTAAAATTGGATATCAGTCTGTCACCCTAAGTCTTCTACAACTCTTCCATCACTTAAATTCTTGAAAACTAACCATGGCTTTGGTCCTTATTCCCTTCCCTCCACCAGTTCTGCCCATGCCACTTGTAGCTACAAGGTCACCTGGCTTTTACTTAGCTGAATTGGGCAGACTTTGGGTTCAGGGCTTGGTTTGGCTCCTTCCCCATTGGCTCACACCCACACTTGCTCCAGGTTCTCTGCTTAAGTAGCCTCTGTGGGAGTCTTGTGTGTTATCTAAAATAACACATCTTGTTATTGTCAATTCCCATACTGCTTTGCTTTCCTTTGTAGCTCTTACCACAAAGAGCTGTTGGTGGGTGTTCAGTACATGGCTCCCAGCTAGAATGAACACCCTAAAGGATGGGGAGGATTGGTCCTGTGTGTTCCCACTGGGTCCCCAGAATCCAGGACAGTGCTTGGTGTAAGAGGTGCTGAATAAATGCAGTGGGTGTGGGGGCGACTGTGTGTGTACCTAAGAGGGGTAACTTCTGAACAGACTGGTCTATTGGCCTGATCAGTTTCATTAAAAGTTAAAATGTTTACATTTTCTCATAATTGATGTTCAATTTAGAATATTCCCATTATAAAACTACTACACCCACTTAGAGACTGCTATTGCCAGTATCCTAACACCTAAGAAGGAATGCCAACTGCTACCTAGTTATTGCAACTCATCCTTCGGCATCCAGAAATTTCTCTGAGGAAACCATATTTGTTTGCGATTAGGCTAGAAGGTGAAGTCGCTTTCCATGTTAAAGAATGAATCCTTAGCAAATCTTACATGGAAATATGTGAATTTAGAAAAACATAAACAAGAAAAAGGGCTTGAAGCATACTACCTCAGAATTAGACATCATAGTAGATATTCAGGTCTGGTATTTAACATTCTCCACTTCCTCGATTATGTGCCAACTGCATTTGCTGAGTATTGTAATCCAAAGAGCGCACTAACTTCACCTGGAGTGGTAGAAAGTTGAGCCTGTCTTCACCCCACTGATTAAAAAGACATTCTGTATAGTTCGTGAACATAAGCCAACCACATGTATTTGTTAATCAGCAGAAAGTCACATGAAGCATGCACAGGGATTTCTGCAAAGCTAATAGGTATAGGACAACTAATCTTGTTGAAATTTAGGAGATGATATTCAATGCTGGGATTTTGTAGGGAGATTTAACAAAGAATGCTTGCACATGGGGTGTTCACACAAATGTGCATTCCAAAAGCAAATCTCCAAATGGCCAGCAGCAAAAGATTGACTTTCTTGTTGAACTGTGATTTTTGGTGCAGGGAAAGTTGTCATTTGAGTGAAACAATTTATATATGCTGGCCCATTTGTCTTATGAGACCCCTTTGATGGTGGGACTGTATTTTTTAGAGTACAACAGCTGAGATGGTAAGTGACTTCCTATGGCCACAGCTGGCTAAGCTGTGGAAGACTCAACCTTGCTGCAGAACTGGTCAGCTCAATACCACCTTCATGCAGCACTTGCTGTGGAGCTGTAAGAGGCTTTTTTTGCCATTTTTCTCTTCCTTTTAGTTTATTCTCCGCACTACTCATATTGGTCTTTTGAGTTCATCAAGATTTACCAGCCATACAATTCAAGTAATAGGGGATTACTGCTTAGAAAACTTTCAGGTGGAATAACTTAGGCTTACCAATTAATTTCAATGTAGACCTTGAAGAATGAATGGAAGCATCTCAGGGCTTCACCTTGCTTACCAAGGTGCCGCCTTTAGCCAGGTACTGCCTGTTTTCCATCACCCCTAAGGAGGGAGATGTGGGCTGACACACACTTCTTGGAAAT
Source organism: Capromys pilorides (assembly GCA_004027915.1). NCBI lineage: Eukaryota > Metazoa > Chordata > Mammalia > Rodentia > Capromyidae > Capromys > Capromys pilorides. The sequence goes on from PVKN010003019.1 coordinate 17,028, forward strand.
TGTAGCTTTGACTTGGGTTTATCTCATGAGAGCTGCAGGAAGGGGTAATTTGAGAGGATAATGCACTGCCACACGTGGTGGGCACTCTCTGTCCTCTGTACAGAAAGAGAGGGAAAGTCACTGTTTTTCAGTCAGCGAGCCAGATCGGAGTAGCCTCGGCTTCTAAGATGTTCATCACGGGGCCATAGTGTGTATGTTTGCCGCCAGGTGGCTCTGAACCACTAGGGTAGGTGCATGACTGGCCCACCTGGGGCATGAGAAAGTCCCACTGGTTGGTACAAGGAACCCTGTAGGTCAGTCATGCCTGTGCTACTAGTGGACAAGCTGCCTGGTGGAATAGTCAATCATGTAGCATGGTGGTTCAAGCTGTTGGCAATATGATAACCAGAAATCGGTGACTCAGTGTTCTTCAGCAGCTCAGTAGAAAAAAAAAATTAAAAAGGACTTGAGTAAAAGATTTTACAGGAAGTCTTGAGAAAGAAAATTCTTACCAAAATTTATCTTAAAAATAAACTTTATTTAAGATAAAAGTACAGTTCATGAATAAAAGGAAAACATTTCTCTAGAGGTCAGCAGGACAGGATGTGTTCAACATGCACCTTTAGGGTTCTAAGGATCCTAAGTGTGTAATTCGGTTGTGAAAGGTGAACTCCTAAGGCATTACAGGCTCTTAACTCACATTTTAGTACCAAATGTGACATATACAAAGGACACAGGTTTTATGAAAGCCAATCAATTTGTTCAAAAACTTTTTTTCCCTGTGCACGTGAGCAAATATAGAAATACCTTTGTGTACATTGTAGAATGCCTAAATTTTAATTCTGTAGTTACAGTATGAATCATGTGAAAAGTTGTGATTCCTGCTATCTTCTCTGCCTATATGTCAGCGTTAGAAATTAAGACTGTTTTATAGCTTGTTTTCTCCTAACATTACCCTCATGTGTGATGTCATCTATCTATAAATTCCTTGAGGAGTCTTTATCTTTTATTTTGCAACCCAGTAATCTACTGAATTCCTTGCATGGCCAAGGAACATAATTCTGGAATGTCTAGCATTGCATGTCACTGAGTTGCTCTGCACTGTCCTAATGTAGTAGTGCTATCTGAATGTTTCCATGCCCCATCGTGCTGGAGGGGGCACCTGGAAACTGTGGAAGCACCCTAAAATCAGTAGTAAAGGTGACCCACCAAACACATAATATGACATCCAGCTTCACCTTTGTGTTGGATGACATCCTTTGCTCACAGAAGATGGTGGTAAGCTCACAGAAGTAGAACATTTTGCTTTGCACATCTGCAAGATGGAAGAATACTTGCCTATTAGGGGTGCTGTGGAGAGCCAATGCAGGACAGGAGAGTATTTATTTAACATGATATTAAATGTGGTAAGAAATGAAGGGTGACTTTTGATAATATGTACCGTATGTACTGTTTTATATTTAAAAAGTAAAAAAATAAATTAAGGGTGACTTAAAAATGCTTTGGTAACCACCTAAAGATTATGTAAGTTCTAAGTATGTTTCTATGTCATAGGCAGTGAAGTTAAAAGACCAAGGCAGACACATGCTAGCTATGCTTCTAAGGTTTATCATGTAATCCTTTAAGCCTCTGTGAATATACATACTTAGGCTTCAGTAGAAAGGAACTGTGCTATGAGAGAGAGAGACAGAGACAGAGAGAGTGAGAGCGAGAGAGCGAGAGAGCGAGAGAGCGAGAGAGAGAGAGAGAGAGGAGAGGAGAGGAAAGGAAAGGAAAGGAGAGGAGAGGAGAGGAGGGGAGGGGAGGGGAGGGGAGCACACTGATAGTGATATTCAGTAGTGATGTCTGGAAGCTGTGCTAAGCTCTTTGAGTGCATGTCACTTAATCTTTGCCATGATTAGTAGGTGAGATCGTCTTCATCTTGGCCATTTGGCAGAGGGGTTTAGTAATCTGTCAAGCTACCACATATACGACCAGCACAGTTTCCAAATAAAACCATTTGGCTTCTGAGAAAACTGCTTCCAGATTACCCAGGGTTCCCTGCAGAGCCCACAACCCTGCACTCAGCCTGCCCTACTCTTGCCTCAGTGTCCTTGGATGAAAGGTGAGGTACAGGGGACCATATCAGGGCCCCTGCTTCAATCCTGACTCTCAGCTGATTTCACAAGATGCCCAGAACTAAGGCTCAGGGTGCTCATGAATCTCCCCGACTGCACATCCAAGACCTCCTTTCTGACTTATATTCAGATTTGTATTAAAGAAGGCAGAGGTGAAAGAAGTATGCGCTACAGATGCAAGCACAGGTGAGTGTCCTTACATGACGCGTCTTTGAGCTGAAATGCCTCGTTAGATTTTGGAGAAATACATTTAAAAACTTGTTAAACTTCAAGTTAACTCCCCCTGTACGTGAAAGCAAGATACTTCAGAAGCTTTTTCTAGACTTCTATTTATTCTGTAGTTCTCACAATTTAGGACCACAGCATGGCCAAAACATGTTTATGCAGCTTTCAGTTTTCTCAAATACTAAGGCTAAAACAGTAGATTCTAAAACTGAAGAGCTCAGATTTTGGGATCAGGATTAGCAGGGTATATTCTTTATTTTTGAATCTAGACTAGCAAAGAGATCTGTGTTTTTTTTCTTTTCTCTTTTTTATAGTATTGCCACTATTAAAAGGAAGAACACAACTTTCTTTGGGTTTAAAGTAGCACATGATTTGATTAGGAAAGATTTACCCAGTAAGAATTCTAGGTAATCCTTCCAGTTAGAGACCATACAAGAGAAATGTTTCAAGAGATGCCCCTAGAATTTTCTGGTTTGGAGTGAAAACAGTTAAAACCTACACATTAGTCTCCAAGTTCTGCTATGTACTTAGTCAAAGGGTCCGTCCTTTCAGTGCTCCCTGGTTCTACTACTTAGCATCTGTCTTCTTACTCTTGAAAGAACCTATTAGACTTCCAAAGACACAAGGAACAGAAAAAAGAAAGTGTCAAATTTGAAGCCTCAATATTTTCTAGGGGCTTAGAAATGATTCTAAGACTTTAAAATAACTATGATTCTTGTAGCTGTGACCTACAAGGACTATTTCTTTCTAAATAGTAGACAGCTTGCAAAGAGGCCACTTAAAAATTCAAATTCAAGAGACTTGGCTACATTTCTTTGTCAGGGCCCATAAATCTGTTATTTTTGTTATTTATTGCTATTCCTAAAATCCCTGGAGGATCTGCTTTTAGTTACTTTCTATACTAGGCTCATATAACTCTATACCCCTGTAGTGCCTGATAAACTTTATATTTTACCTTTTGTCTTCTATATTTAGCTTTAGAGACACAGCAAACTTACACTAACATATCTCATATAGAGTTCTTGAAGATCTTGCTAGGGTGATAAGTCCCAGGCTAGTAGTTCCTCATGAATTACTACATGCTGAATTGGCTAGCACTCTAGTCATGTAATTCTTATCTCAATATAGCTATTTCATTATATCATTTGCTTTTCCAAATTTGAATTTGCAACTCTTAAATTAGGTGCAACAAGTTGTATCTTGGATTTTTACTGAGGACAAGATAAAAAAAAATTAAATGCCTTAGACTCTTTCAGGATCAAAAATTGGTAGCCAGAACCTGAAAGAACACACACACAATTGATTATAAACCTAAAGAAGATAGCAGAGAATAATGCTTTATTTTCAAAACTATGATTTTGAGCCTTATAATTAACATTATATACTCTCACAATAGGGAAAAAAAGAACACTGGTATCATTAAGCTTCCAAAAGACCATTTGGTATTACTTCAATTAAAAAAATAAATTGGTGGTTTTAGTACCATAGCAGGGTCAAAGCACCAAAGAAATGGACTGGAGAGTTCAGATGTGATGAACACCAACCTACTTACCAAATAGGCACCTCAGCTGGTCCCTGTCAGCAAGCCACGTCTGGGTTGTGCACTGTTGATTATGATGAGCACTTACAGAGTGGGACAATAGATAGTCCTTCCTTAACACTGCCAGCCTTCTTCTTCTGCACAGTTGATCTCCATACCTCCCACACAATCAAGGTGTGAGTCTAGCCTTTCTCTTTCATCCATTTGACCAACATTGCAAAGGAGTAATCATAACATCACAAAACTAGGTTCCACTTTATCTATGGTTATTGCTCTCCTTATCTAAGCCAAAAGCAGGAATGCCTTCTATTCCACACACAGGTGTCTTACAAATTCCACTGATCCATCTATCTGCATGAACATCTTCTGCTCATCTTCTCATGACTGTCCTTGCCATTGATTCCAGACCGATCACTGTAGCTTCCAAAGGAGATGCCCCACCTCACATTGAGCCTTCAGCAAGTTCAGTGTTTAACCTCTGTGTCTTCCTTTGCTTTCAGGCATCTGGAGACTTTAGAATAAGGAAGTGACAACCAACCTCACCACACTGAAACTCCTTATTTGCTGTTTCTACTAAAAGTTCCAGAAATTTCCCACAGAAGGAAGCTGTCCTAGTCTAGCCAGCATGACAGTTTTGAAGATACTAACATGATATTCTCCATGAGTCATATCAGAACAGTGCTTTTTAAACCTTAGGTCACATCAGTGTTTTGGGAAGGGCCTATGAAAATGTAGATTCTTAGGTCCCAGGGCTTCTGGCTCAGTAGGTCTGGGACACTGCCTAAGTATGGGTACATCTACCAAGCTGCCAGGTGACATAGATGCCACTGCACTTGGACCAGACTGAGAGCTACCACCTTCGATCTAAGAGTGATGGCGACTGTTCTTCTTTCTAACCATTTTTACAGTAAGACAGAGTAGACTTTCACAGGAAGAAAGCCTTGTCCTATGCCTTAGAAGGCACTTGACCTAGATCTGTATAGGACAAATATGGAAAACAGAGTTGTGTGTGAAGTAAGAGAATTCTTAGAAATTTCAGCACATGCTCCTAGATCAAATAAATTAATGAGAAAAGGAGTTCTTCTGTGATCAAGAGGAGTTCTAGGTATAGACTAAGGTAGTTTCTTTTAAAAAAATAAGAAACATTTGGGGAGAAAATGTGAAATGGTACCTTGTCTTTAGTTAGTACGTAGTAGCAAGAGAAAATTAATCAATTACAGCCTTAGATACACAACTTCAAGAGCAGCAGCTCATATATTTAGTTAGAAGACTTGATTCTACTCAGACTATTTTTAACAATTCATCTTAGAGGAATAGGCACAAACAAGGTTAAGCTGCTTGATTTAATTTTTAGCACTTGAAAAAAAATGTACAGTAGTTTGAACTCTCAGTCTTTGTAAACCTCCATTGAGGTCAAAGATTTCATTCATACGTACAAAATTAGTTTACAAATTTTTTTTTTGGCAATTTCATCTTAATAACCCGTTTTATCCTATTGCCATTGTCCCAACCATTGAAAAAGTTTACAATAATTTACATAGAAATATTTTCAAAGTGCTTAAGAATAGTGATTGTTCTCTGGGATATTTACAGGTGGCCTATACAGTGTATGTACAGGTGGTATACACTATAGCACAAGTTGCGTTGCTGGAATATGGCTTTCTAGGGAAAGTGCATATTTGGCCAGAGGCGGCAATACTGTCTAAAAATTCAAGGGTTAGATACTTGGTAACCACATCCAAAGCTGAAGTAGAATGTGGATAAGAATATTTACAAAAATAATATAAAATTGGTCAAGTATACAAGCTTTATCCACACAAAGGTATCTTGATGCTCTTCCAGAGGAGGAAGGAAGAAGCTTCAACTACGGGCTTGGTTACCATCCCAAAGTGGCCGTTATGGGTTTACACTGCAAAGGTCAAGCCGGGTCGTGGAAGTCAAGCTAGGTCATCATCTGTGCTTACGACTGATATCTGTGGAAAAGAAAAAACTCAGGGTGAGCCTGGTGAACACGCACAGGTGGCCGCTCTGCTTGCTAACACAGACTTTGCTTTGGAGTTAGCCTTTCAGAGACCTGAGTACTTAGCAGAGAAGTGACCAAACAGTATGGAGTTGTAGCATTTGTGCGTTCAACTTCAATTCTCTCCTCAGCCTGAAGAATGTGAAATCTGAAATGCTCGAAAATCCAAACCTTTCTAAACACCAATCTGACACTGTAAGTGGGAAATTTCACACTCAATCTCATGTTACATAGGCACTGCTGTCTAACTGAAGATGTACTACAAATACACATTATTTCATCGAACATGAAACAAGTGCATTATGTGTTCAGTCTTTGGTCCCTCCCTTAGAATATTTCGTTATGGGTATATAAATATTCCCAAGTCTGAAAAACCCCAAGGTCTAAATCACTTCTTGTTTCAAGTATCGTGAAAAGGGCTACACAACCCCTATCTAGCTGGTGGACAGTCAAAATAGTATGACTAATTTTGCAAATTTTCTATAAGGATCATAATCCTTGGGTAAAAAAAAAAAAAAAAAAAAAACCTGAAAGACACAGGTTTGCCACAAGCTGATCACTAATGCATGTGTCTCCAGGGATCTCAAGAGAAGAGTGCTCAGTAGTGTTGTGTTCAGCTTGTTATTTGGTGAAGGCTGAACACTCGCTCGCGTTTCATCTGAAGGACAAATGACCACACCACTGGAAGACCAGCTAGCTACAGGAGGTAAAAAGCGGTACTTTTCTAAGTAAACCAATCAGTACTTCTGGCTACACTGATTCAAGCCAACTCAATGATTTCATGTAGGTACCCAGAAGCCAAGGATTTCACATTTTTTAAATGTATTTTTATACAGAGCCCACAGGATCTACAGGGTCTCACTACACAGGGGTCACTCGTAGTGATCCTTCTGTTTTCAGCCTCGTGCTTTACAGTAAGACAGAGTAGAATTTCACTGGAAGAAAGCCTTGTCCTATGCCTTAGAAGGCACTTGACTTAGATATATATATGACAAATATGGAAAACACAGTTGTGTGAAGTAAGAGAAGTGCTTCCTTCTGGGATTACAGGCGCAGGCCACCAAGCCCAGTCTCAGTTGCTGGCTCAGCATGCCCCAGGGATGGCACAGGCATAGCAAGCCACGCTCCAGGGGCAGGACCAGATTTCACAGCTTTAAAAGCTATTTGATTCCTGCTAACATGTTAACTCTGCAACAAAAATTCCTCCAACACTGTAGCACAGAAGTGACTTTAAAGTGACCGCTTATATGAGTGAGATGCTCATCAGCTTGTCAGCTTCCATTCCAAGAGGGTGGAAGGCTCATAGGTCATTCCAATGGCTGTCCCTAGCCCAAATAGCGCAGGTTAGTGGTCTCCTTGCAAAAGAGTCTCACTGCACATCATGTGGATAAAGACACAAAGCTGACTTACTGCTGGGTAAGTGTGGCCCACAGAAGCGCTGTGTCTACCAATGTCTATGGAGAGGTCCTCCTCCGTGGTCTTCAAGTACACAGGATTGTCAAAGTTCATGCTCTTCATGTTCTTATGTTGCCAATTCCGCCACATTAGGTAGCCAGCTACTGCTGCCATTGCTAAGAGCACTGCCAAAAGCGAGAGGTGATGAAATGAGGTCTGGTTTCAGAACGTAGGGAAAAAGTGATGTCTAGGAATTTGTGGAAATTAGCATTAATAAAAGCTTGATGTTCATAGAGAGCTGTAATAACTAAAAGTTGGACTAGACATGAACCTGAAAAGGTATAAGAAGCTCAGCTCAGTGGTTGCGTTATTCTGTGTACTAGAGCTGAACCAGCCATGGCCAGCTAAGTGGGCCCCACCCCTAGAGCAACTACATTAGCTTTCCAGAAGCTGTTCAGGTAGTCCTGGTATGTTATAATAAAGCGGGAAGCGAATAATCTAGGACAAGAGACCATTACAGTAAAGTTCCTGAGTTAATATGCCTGATAATAGCTTCAGAAATCGTTTTCCTTGAACTTGAAAAGCCTTAACTACTTTTAATTTACCCTCTACAAGTCCTATGACTCTTTCAGAATGTATTTAGCCTTTGTGCATCTTCTCTACATGAAGTATCAAAAGATGGTTCAAAAGGGAATAGAGTCAAACTCTTGTTAAAGGAACTTATGGTAATTGGGGCTAGGGCAGCCTAAGGATTCTGAAGAGGAAAGCATTAAGGACCTTTTATGTAATTGTGGAGCCCTCGCCAATGTCTATTACTTTGCTGAGGACAAATTAAAGAGAAAATATGGCCTTTCGTGTGCAATGTGAGTGTGTGGGGTAGTGAATGTAATTTGGCATCTCAAGCACTGTGATAGTAGATGGAAGGCAAGCCCAGGTGAACTAGAACTGTCCATTATCTAAGAAACTTGTAAGATCTACGCACAAAGGGAATCTACTTACAGAGGGGAAGGATGGCCCAGGCTGCGGAAGTTCCTTTTTGGGGAACAATGACCTCTGGTACTGCTGTGGTCACATTGATCCCTACAGGGAAATAAAATGAATCATTTTACAAGGACCCGAATTCAGACTCAGAAGTCCACCGATCAGGTGGAGACCCTGGCACCTCTGCATAATGCTGATGTCTAATGTCTCCTACAATTACAAAGCCAAAACAAGTCTAGCCTATGTGTATTTAAGTCATGAGCTCTATGAGGCATTTCACTGACAGCTCCACATTAGAGACATTAATAAGTGTGGGCAATCTAGGCAATGCAGGTTCTAACTCTTTGGAATTTAAATACAGGTTACCAATAAGGGGTCAAGCTAGTAGTTAAAGGCTGAATTAATTGCTTAAGCTATAAAAGAATGTGGCTGTTAGTTGAGATTAACAGTTGGCAGCACTGAGCCCAATACCTCCAGGAACTAGTCCACTAGTTGGTAGAATTTCTGTGCTGATGATGTCTTTTGACTCACTGTAAGCCACAGTAGTTGCAGTATCTGGATTGTAAAAACCAAGAACCTGGTTAACGCCAAGGTTCCTGAATGGCAAGCTGTTGAGTTCAGACAAGCCACGCAAAGGTTATTTTAATATCAGTTTCAAGGGACAAACCTGTGCTGACCCGAAGTTCCCACTGAATGTGCCTCAATTGGGAGAAATGGTCTTTGTGCAAAAATAGAGGGCTGAACAGTTACCCTGTAGAATGTGACAATTGCAAAGAGGCCACACTTAACAGCCATTTGGAACAATACCCCAAGCTTTGGGAAAGGACAAGGAATGTTCCCAAGATGCTCTGGTGTAGCAGTCTCACCAAGTGGCCTTGCAACTACTTTCTCAGCAGTGATAAGTCCCTGGCATGTCACAGCATAAGCTAATAAGAATCTCATCCTATGAGTCCCTTTCATTTGTCATTTATTGGAAAGCTAAAAAGAAAAGATTGAGATGCAAGTTTAGTTTAAGTGACTTATCCACTTGGCTAGTGGTGGTAAGCCTATGACATGCATGCCACAGCAGGCTGTCTGTCATCGCTGACAGCTCGGAAGGGTTCACCATCACTGCACGAGGCCAGGAGATTTCTTGTAACCAAGGCCTCACTTGAGCATAAATTTTAGTTTCCTTAAGCAAAACTTTAGTCTGCCTTCTGTGAAAGGAATTGTTAAGACTTTAATTATCTGCAAGTCAGCTAGCTGAGTGCTGCTATGGAACTAACTGGTATGGTGAGACATGTTACTGACATCTTAGTAAACTATACATTTGCTTAATGTTGATTTGGATTACAAGTTAGGCCCAAATTACCAACATGAACACCTGACATACAACAGTACAGGGAATGTTCTCAAGTTTATTCCAACTTAGCTGAAACAGAATTCTTAAAAGCCAGGTCAGCTTTTAGAGCTGGTGGTTTACACTGCCTATGTATGCCCGCCTGTATTTGAAATGCAAAAAGCCTTACTTTGGCACTGTCTTCCATTTTCCTCTAGGTTGTACCCATTGGGACAGGAGCAGGTGTACTTTGGAGAGTGTTCATTAATCTGCGGTGCTGGCAGGCACAGGTATTCACATCCTCCATTCTCCATGTCTTCTTCACACCAGTTTTTGCCTACTCAGAAAAGAGTCCTTTAATATAGCTGATCCAGGGCTTCCTATATATAAACTCTTTAGCTCCATGGAAGTTAGGCTTGTCTACACTGTCCAGTCTTCAAGTGAAGTTAATATTATTGGAAAATAGGTATCAGGGTAGAGGCAGCAAGATCTAAGAACACCAGGCTCAAAAAAGGCTTCTTGGATGTAGAGTAGGAACTATAGGATGTCTTCAAAAGACAAGGTAGTGGTGGGCAGGAAGAATGTGTGCATGTGCATGTGTGTGTAAGACTGGCTCTCCTTATTCATCCAAAGCTTAGCATGAAGGCTTAGGAGTCCACACATGTTCTCCTCACTTTCCTTGCCTTTCTGCTACAAAGCAGAAGGAAACTTAGCAACAGGTCATTTGAGATAGACCAGCCAAAGGTTTTCAGAAGAAGAAAATATGTATTTGAGGATCTGTACAATTCTCAAGAAGTGTCATAGAGGGGAGGGTAGTATTATAGGTGGAACTGTGTCTCCTCCTACAACTTGTATGGTGAGGTTCTCATGGCCTGTATTGATGTGAAGACAGGGTCTTTACAGGTGTAATCAGGTTAAGGTGAGGCCACTGGAGTGGGCCAGATTCCAGCATGGCTGCTTTCCTTCTTAGGAGGAGAAATCTGAATGCACCACATAAAGAGGGCAGACGATGTGAACAGGCACAGGAAGATGGCCATCTAAACACCAGGGAAAAAGGCCTGGACACATCCTTCCTTCACAGACCTCAGAAGGAAACAAGCTACTTAAACTTTGATTTTGGACTTTAAACCTTCAGGATTGTGAGACAATAGGTTGCTGTTGTTTAAGACACCCAGTTTGTTGTACTGTGCTATGGCAACACCAGAAAGGGAATAGTAGAGAATGTCTGTGGCATAAAAGGCCACTGTGAAGTATGGTGCGGCAGGCTTAGTGAGAGGGACTGAGGGCCTAGGAGGTATGGAAGAGAGAGAGACGAAAGCTCTGACATGGGAGTGGAAAGGTGGCTAAGAGTAGATGTTGTGAACTTCTCTCACAGAGATGGCAGAAATAAGATACCAAACATCAAGTGTACAGTATTTAAAGTGGGGAACAGGAGGGCAACAGACCCTTTTTGGGGAGCTTGAGCTGCTGACTGGGAGCTATCGACACCCAGTAGGTCTGGGCCATGCTGCTGCTGCCTCATAGTGGTCACTGAAGACTGTGCTTCCCCACATTACCTGATGGTTGTACAAGTTCATGATAGATGATAATGTCTTGGGCGTCATTTAGGTTGTTGACGAGAGTAGCCAACTCTGATCCAGTGAACTTATTGGCACCATAAACTGCTTCATTTTCCCCATCTATCCAGTACACACGGTCCTAAAACAGAGCCCTTATAATTAGTCCGTACACCCAGAAGTGAATTATCTGGGGTCACTGCTACTTATTAGCTCCTTCGTGGACAAAGGTTTACATAAAATGAAATATTAGATGTAAAACTAAAAGGGGAGCAAAGGTTTCTCAAAGTGCTTCAAGGAACTGGCATTCAATTTGTACCAGGCGTTAAATGAAAGTAGTTCTTCATGGTGTCCTTTGCTCCTCTCTCCTTTCCCTAGGCCTGGTCTTTCTCCTCCAAGAGAGAGTTGCTATAGCAACTGCAATGCAAGACACACATTTTACCTCAAATATTGTTAGTGCGAGAGGGTGAGCCAGGAACTCCAGAGACTTCAGCACTATCCTACGATCCTGGCCATTCAAGTCCACACTGGAGAGCATGTGCAATTTGGAATCAAGCCAGTAGAGGCGGCTTTTTATAAGGTCTAGGTAGGAAAAGAACAGACATCATATGGTAGCTATTATTGCTCTGATTTCCTTTTAAAATGTCTGAGGAATCTAACATACTTTAGTAATTTCCCATCCAATAGGGGTTCTTAAGGTGGGTCCCACAAAACTTGTGAAGCAGCATACAGAATCTGTATCTACATTCATTTGTTGTTTAAGACACTCATCAGGACTAAGAGGATATCTAAAAAGCCCAAGGTAACCACCTTAAAAATGTTATACAGGAGACAGTATAAAAAGAGGCTAGCATTGTGCCCTTAATCTGGAATGATTCAGAACCAAAATGTGTCAAGACTACAGTCCAGAAATGCTAATGAAGTTTTGCAGGGAGAATATGGGATTGTGTCACATAGTAGGCAAAATGGACCACAAGCTGGTCATTATGGTGCACGTAATTCGCTAATCCCAAGCCTTCTACTTGTGTTGCTCAGTTACTCTTCTACAAAGTTTCTGCAATGGAAAGAATGAAGACAGTCATCTGGTGCAGTGCAGAGTTTATGATGGAGATGAGTTAAAACACTCTGAAGACAGTGGGCAAGAAGAACACACACACACATACCAAGTGTGATTCCGTTAGGCCACTGGATGTCCACAGTCACCAGCGGGCGTCTATCAAATCCATTCATTCCTGCTTTTTCTATTTTTGCTGGTTCACCCCAGTCTGACCAGTAAACAAAGCTGGGAAGAATACAGTCAGAAACACACCTTAGTGGTTTAGAAGGAATGAAGTTGTAGCTTGAAGCGAAAGCTTCAAGAGGAAATAGAAAGCTTGAGAGATTGATTCTTTAAAGACAAATGGGGACACTTAGGGGTCTTAATTATGTTCTGGGTAAATAAAACTTAACACTAAGAATCTCTGAGCTCATTATTGACTGTTTTAATCTCTATTAGTCTGGCATTTAAATTTTAGGCCAAAGTCACATAGTCATATATATATCCTTTTTAACTGTAGAATTCTAGAGAAACAAATGAATATTCTTTAAGTTTAATAGTAGACATTGGCTGACGATGTTCCAATGATAATACATGGAGGCCGATCGTAATTACTCTCTCCCATGCCTTCTGTCTGACACCTCCTTACTGCCTTAGTTGTTTAAGTTGGTGGTCAGCCCTCTCTGCTGTTAGTCTCTGTGTGCGCATCTCACAATTACTTGCTCAGAGAAACTGTAATTCAGTCAAGAGTGTCTCTGAGCATCAGGGATCTTATGTCATTTACCTTTTGGGCCCCTGCCTAGCTTGAAGGAAGATGGAATTGGTAGTTTACCATGCCCGGGGACAGCAACTGTGCCAGGTTAGATCCCTTACAAAATGCAGGACACTGTGAGCTATGGGGGCACTGGGGCTCCTTTGCTCAGGGGGTGTGACAAGGCAGGCAGCCTTTCCAGTACCTATTTCAGACACTGCTCTCAGAAAAGAGGAAAAAACAAAGTACCATACTTGGGAAGAAGATAATATAAATTTCACTGCAATTTTCATACATTAAGATAAAAAGGTGACAGCATTTAGTGACGGTCTGTGTGTAATTTCTGACTTTTAGTTCCTTTGTTAGCTATGTCCCAGAATGGTAAAATATTAAACTATTTATTTATATCCTGAGATTGTGAATAGTTTCTGACATGTTTTAGTCATTCAAAGTTTTTCTCTAACCACATTCTAAAATGATAGAAGATTAAGGCGCTCCAGTGGCGCAATCGGTTAGCGCGCGGTACTTATAAAATGATAGAAGATTAAAGATGAACCAGGCTTTATGAATAAGCTTTCTTTTACTTGTTCCCTTGATCTTCCAGAACAACAATAACAACAAATTTATCCTTAGTCAACTCCCTACCTAAGATGCTTGACTATGTCACTTAGCGGCAATTTAGGGAAATTGCTCAATGAAACGTTTCTAGGAAAGTCTGTTATTTCTATGGAACTTTCAAACAAATTACACTTTTAAATGGAAGCCTTGAGGCAACGTGGTCATCAAAATCCCAACATTTCATGCTGTGATTTATGTCTGCTCATCCTTAGCTAAGGCAGCAGCATGTTCAGCCAAAATAAAAGGCACCTGTAAAGAAGCTGAGTAGTCAGGAATTGTCCATGTTTCAGATCCGGCTTTGGGTGAATGGAACATGAGATTGTAAGTATTGTTTCATTCATGCCAACAAGCAGACATGCAATGAGGGCTTGTCACATAGAGAGCATATTCCATCACGACATCACTGACAACCTGAACCAGATCATTTATATTTCTGAGAAGCCTTTGGGTGTATGATAGGAAACAGAATACAAACCCAGACAGTGGGTCCACGGCTATGGAGGCAGGTTCTCGCAAGTCAGAGTTAAACAGGAACTTCCTCTTGGTCCCGTCTAGGGTAGCTACTGAAATAGTCTTAGAAGCCGCATCAGTCCAGTAGATGGTCTTGTACACCCAATCAACAGCAATGGCTGCAGGATTATAGACATTGTCGATCATTTTAACATGTCTACCAACCTTGTCATCAATTGAGGCACTGAAACAGAATAGGTCACAAGAAATTTGAGAGTTTGTCACCATTAGAGCTTGTAAAGGGATTTTCTGCTATAAAGTGATCAGAAAGAATGACATCCTAGCTAATAATTTCATAGCTCACCACTTACATTATTCAACCATGCTGTTTGCTGACACTAAATAAGTAAAACAGTACTGTTTTATCTAGGTGCTAATATTTACTCTGTGTAAACACAGAACAAAATTCTAAGTGAAGTGATTAATTTTAGTAGCTATCACCTAAGTTCTCCACAGCTCCATTTTTTAAAATTTATTTATTTATTTATTTTTTATTTACTTAGTATTTTAAGGAAAGGTCTACAGGGTGTTCAGTGTCTCACTACTAGATTGGACTCATAGTGATCCACCTGTTTACCACCTCCCAAGAGCTGGGATTACAGGCACGCGCTACCACGCCCAGTCTCAATTGCCATCTCAGGGCAGTGCTGGCACCACGGCAGGCCCAGGGATTGAACTCCTGGCTCCTACACCTGCTTACAGAAGCCTTAATCTGCTGAGCTATTTGGCTGGCCCAGTATCTCCATTTTAAAAAATCTTCTTCTCCTAACACTTTTTGTTTGTAGCAACAAGAAACAGTTCTCAGCTGTAGATGAAGGGAAAAAAATATAAGAAATGAAGTTATCACTGCTGTGACCATCTGGAGTCATCTTGTACTTTGTAAAGGTTAATTTCTGATTACAAACTGACAGTAAATTTAATAGTTAAAGAATCACTATTAGAGTTAATATTTCAAGGTAGGTCATTGTTGGGTTGGAGATAAAGGCAAGAGAATCCTCTCCAAGCCTCCCCACAGGCCAAGTGGCAGAGATTTCTGCCAGCAAACGAGAATGGGTCTGAAAGTCACCTGAAGATGGCCTTCTGGCTCAGGTCAGCCCAGAAGAGTTTCTGAGCAGCAATATCAGCATCAAGAGCCACGGTGTTTCGAAGCTGCTCCACGAGCTGGATATACTCTTTCCTCTCTAAACCAATCTTCCGGATGTCTCTTCGGTTAGTAAAGATCAAACTTGGTTCTTTTCCTACAAAACAAGGGTTAAGTGGACTCAGCTTTTCTATAAGAAGGTAAGGCTTTCTAAGTCATCTCCTCCCAACAGGGAGCATTTACAAAGCAAAGGTGCTGCTGAAACCAGTAGCACCGAGACTGGAGTTGCTGCCCGTGGGACCCGCAAGTGTTTCTCATACTCTAGGAAGGCAGTCCTGGTGTTACACTGTTCAACAATATGGTGGCTGATGAGTAATTACCTATACTGATGTGCTCAATTTCAGAATCAGATGATAATATGCAAAAGGAATGACCACGGCAGGTGCATGGGAAGACACCTTGCCATTTAACCTATCCTATTGCACTAGGATATTAGTAGTATTGCTCTCAAGTGCTACTTCATTTCACACCTAGCTTGACTGCTGCCATCACTGGCTGTACCTTTAGGAGCACTGACTCCCAAAGGTACCAGAGCAACACCAGTCCAAAGCCATTTACCTACTGCCTTGCACACGCCAGTGGCAAGATCCATTTGATAGCCACGACTACATTCACACTTGTAACCTCCTTTTAAGTTGATACAAATTTGACTGCAGATTCCCGGATTTTGGCATTCGTCAATATCTAGGAGGGAAATTAGAATTAGTCTTGCTGTGCCTAAACCTTACTAGACGTACATTGCCCTTTCCCGTTGCCTCTGGGGGCCACCTTATCTGCTTCAACTCACCTCCACAGGTTTTCCTATCTATCAGTTCAAACCCGGCTGCACAGTCGCACTCGTAGCCTATAACGAGGTCTTTGCAGATGTGGGAACATCCACCATTATTTATCAAGCACTCATTGACATCTGGAATAAAAATACAGCCTCATCACTTCACAACTTATTCTCAAACGATATTTGTCTTGTTACATTTAAAATCTAGGTTATTTGTGATATCTAGCTGGCTTGGTTAAACTCATGATTTTTCTAAAAACTAATCACTTGTTTTAAGGATATTTTTGCTGTCCATCTGAAAGAGGTCTATTAAATCCCATAACCTTGGCACATTATCAATAAATCAAGCGGTATTTAGCTACACATTGCTATGCGAATCAATTATCTTTTAGGAGACTAAACTGTGAACCAGTTTGTGACTGTTTAGAATTGCAAGTCACAACATTCTGCTCTCAAGCCTAACAATTAAATTTTAGTCCAATCAGAGTGAAACTAGGAATCCCCTAGTAGCATAAGGCACGGTGGGCTGAAGGGCACTTCCCAGCTCTGACCCCACGCGGCGCTTCACTCACGACACTCTTTCAGGGGCTCATCACTCCAGTCCCTGCAGTCCTGCTCCTGGTTGCATACTTTGAGGATATCTATGCATTCGCCACTTCTGCACTTGAATTTTCCAGGGCCCAAGCATTGGTTGGCTACAAGGAGAAACACAGACGCCTGGTTCCATCGGCGGACAGGACCCAAGCAACCTGAACCTCCCCAACACGCACAGCCCTCACCATTTTTGCAGTTGACTTCATCAGAGCCATCCACACAGTCTCGGATGCCGTTACACTGCCTGCTGCCGTGGATGCAGCTACCATCCTCGCATTCGAACTGGTCAGGTCGGCAGGTTCGAGAGGCTATGGAGGAAGGGAACAGCATGAAGTGAAGCCAGGCTGTCCCCAGAGGACACAGGGGAGAGAACAGCACCGGCCACGCTGCCGAGAAGGTGACTTACGACAGTTAACCTCATCGCTGCCGTCCTTGCAGTCGGGATCCCCGTCGCACCGCCACTTTTTGTGGATGCACTCGCCAGAGCCGCATTGGATCTCGCTGGCCGGACACTTGGTGTGTGTCACGGGCTGGCGGCCACACTGCTCCAGGGACTCGTCGGACTGGTCGGAGCAATCTGCGTCATCGTCGCACACCCAGCTGAGGGGGATGCACGAGGAGGTGCTGCACTGGAACTCGTGGGCGCCGCAGGTCGGGGGGGCACAGTCGAGCTCATCGCTGCCATCGTTACAGTCATCCTGGCCGTTGCACACGAAGTTTCTGGAGACGCAGCGGCCGCTGAAGCACGTGAACTCGTCAGGGCTGCACGTGATGTTGCCTGTCGGAGAGAAGACGCCCGTGGAAAGGGCATCAACATCAGCTTTCCACAAGGCTGCTGCCCAAATCCAATGTATTGACCTCTGCTCATTCATTTTAGCTTCCTAACTTAGCTTAAAAGGAATGGCAGAGTTATGTCAAGAATACGTTCCAGAAATAGGAAAAACAGCCTCACTATATATATAAAGTAAGCATACTATGAATAAGAAAACAGAAATTACAGATCAGGAAAAATAGCTGAAGATTAGAATTTAATATAAGACAAGAACCACCAGTGACTCCTAAAGGGACAGTGATCAATAATTTAAGAGTTATAAATAATTTCAATTTAGAGGGCAGAGACTGTGTTATGCCTAAGTCACAGTACTGCACGCCAGCCAAGCTGTCTCTAGCTAAGACTACCACATGTCAGGCAGAGAGGCTATATGACACAGTAACAATTAAGGCGCTATAACCAAAAAGAAGCAAACCATAGAGCACAATACATGGTTCCTTCTTTTTTACCCCTTTAAATGAGGACCAGGAATAACAAGTCTTAAACACTTTTAAGTTTTAAACAGTCACTGCCACTGTTAGAATCACAATCTTGTATAATCAGGTCTGAAGATAATAGAAGCTAGCCATATTAGCTGACTTGTGCTTTAACTTCAATTCCTGACAAATATAAAAAGCACGATTTGATGGTAATTGGAATGGAGACCATGACTCTCTTGGGAAGCAAAGTCTAGATTTAGTAGGGAAATACTTGGTAGCTCCCGTGCTTACCAATACATACAGCACAATTCTAGGACTGAATGCTAAAACTCATTGGACTAGGTGCAGTGGTATTGACCTCAAGAAATGATTTCTACATGCAACGGCGTTCCAATTGCAAGGGCCTTAAGCTCTCCTTTGCAGTACTGCACTGACTGAGTGCCACATTCATTAGTTCTATGTCTAGAGGCCTTACAGAAAGGGTGATAGCTTGAAAGAACACTCGGATCCATGTTTGCCCAACCTAGAGATTTTCCAAGGGCTTCTCCTTTAACATGTAACATTTTCTTACAGATTTTCCAAGAAGAGAAATGTGAAAGAGTAGGAAACAGAGTTTACTTTCAGAGATGGGAAGGGTATCAGGAGACAAAGGTTAGGTAGGCTTTTAGGCACTTGCTAGCAACCTATTAATTCTTGTTTCCCTGCCGGTTTAACTTTTGAAAACGTTATAACACCAACTAGCTTGGGGATAAGACATGCCTATATAGTCCTCAGATGACTTACTCCATTCCAATAAGTCAATCTAGTTAAGACCCATGGATGTGTTTGCTGAGCCTATCGGCCTTCTAGCTTTATTGAGCCAAAGTGAGCCATCAATTACTGTCATAACATATATGAAAGCCACATAACTGCTGCTTCACTAAGCTAGTGCTAAATCTAATTACCCTGAAAGACTTACTTTCTGTTTTCTATTTGCCTAAAAGAAACACCAAGCAGCGGCCAACGGCTATGAGAACATCTTCTACAGTTTTAGGGCAGTTATGAAGGAGGAGTATTGAGCAGATAGTGAAGTCACTGAAAAGTGAGTCAATGTCACTGCATCTTCCTGCTTAAAATAGGCTCCCTTGCCCACCCTTCTTGGAGGAAAGGGGTCTTTGGGATATGCCACTCCACACTGATCTTCTTACCACAGTGTTCTTCATCTTCGCCACTGTCACAATCACTTTCACCATCACATCTCCAGGACACTGGGATACACTGAGTAGAACGGGCACCACAGCTGATTTCATTTATGCGGCATGTTCTCATATCTGTTGACGATATACAGTCTCAAAAGAGCCTCAGAACTGATCAATGCAAAGGTGCTGCTTTTGGACGTGTAACACCTGGAACTCCACAGGCAGGCACACTGGGCAGATCATCTAGCTGAAGCCTGGGCAGACTTGTCCAGCTCTGGTAGTTAGAAGCCAGGCCAACCAGTGCCACCAGACAGTGTACCTAAGAGCCTTACCCATGTCACTCCTCTAGATTCCATGGTGTGCTTGCTTCTCACTTTTGTTTTACTTGGCACAGTTAAGTTGACTGGCTGCCCTGTACCTAGACTACTGTGTACATGCTTGCTATAGTGTGGACGCATCAGACACTGTCCTTCAGCTCTGACTTTACTGAAGACTGGAAGGGCGAACACCTAGGAGACATTCCATTGCCCTGATTTCTAGAGGCCTCTTTCACAACTTTCTTTAGATTAATAGCTTGAAAGCAGGCATACGTCCTAATTCTTGTCTTTCCCAGGTCATCCTTCTCTAAAATTTGGGGCTGGATCTTTAAAAAAACCGGTCTTGAATTTACAGGTCTTTAAATAACCTGCTTTAATTCATATGGTAATTATTCCCCTTGTTTCTTACTTAGAAAATTGAAAGTTTATGCTTGATTTTCTTCTATAATCACATTCTAATTTTAAACTACTCCTATCAGCCCTTTATTGTGCATCAGGCAGCCTACACTGGCTTAGAGAGAATTCTAAGACCTTCTTCACCTGGGCTTTCAAATGACTCCAGTTTATATGATGCAAAACCATGATCTTCTGTGATCTCACACACTCTGCCCTTCCTATCAGCCTACAGACAAAAACACACATTTGCAAACCTAAGAAGTTTTTCCTCATTTAAGATCCCTGCTTCAGCAACTTTAAGTTACATGTTTGTTAAAAATCACTAAATCACCCAATTACTAGTCACTTTACCTCTTTAGTGATAGCTCTTTTTTCCCCTAATATGCAAAGTTGTGTATCTAAACGCTCACACTTGGCCCACGGGGATCCTTCACATCTTGACTTAGCTTTCAGGACTACAGTACCATCTGCTCAGTTGTTATTATCAAACATTTAAAATCTATGCACCTAGTCAAGGAGTTCTTAATCAAATATACTGGCTTCAGTCTTAAGTACTGAATAGTGAAGCTACCCAAGAGAATGCCAGTCTTGCTAGAAGAAGGAGACTATTCTTTAGGGCAAATTGATCACCTGTCAACAACTAGACTGACCTTGGAGTCAGTTGGCCTAAACTTAAGGCAGGCAAAGGAAAATGAATCACAAGTAGTAGACTAAGGATTACTTAGCACCACAAGACACAGACAACTTGGGAAAGTTTAAGTCCAAATCAAGCCACACTCACGGCACTGCTCAGAGCTTTCATCAGAGCCATCTTCACAATCAGGGTCCCCATCACACTGCCATCGGTTCGGGACACACTGGCCATTGTTGCACACAAAGTCAGACTCAGCGCATGTCTTCTTTACTAGAAAAGATTATTTTCAGGGTTAAAATTTGGGTCACTTATCCATGACCCTTGTCATCACTACTGGGACTCATGATATGTTTTGGCATAACTATCTACAAAAGCCAGTTAATTGACACCCACCTCCCAACATCTAGGGGAATTTCAGAAAACTCTTCTGTCCCCCAGAAGGACCATTCACTGAAGAGATACAGGGGATACTGAAATCAAGGAAAGATGAAAGTCCACTGTCCCACAATGTAACAGCACCATAAAATGAACTTTTATCCTGTTTCTAATGGTGAGATTTTATAGCACTTAAATCCCGTAATCCATTTTGTCAAATAATTCATATGCTTTATAATGTTACAGTACAGTATCTGAGACTAGGTAACTTATGAAGGGAAGAAACTGATTTTGGCTCTTGGCTCCAGAGGCTGACAAATATGAGAACATGGATCTGGCAACCACTTGGCTTCTGATGAGGGTACAATTCTATGCCATGGCATGGCAGAAAAATAGGGACCAAGTGCACACATATGGAAGAGAAAGAGCACAAGGGTAAGTCTTACTTTATACCACTCCACTCTCTCAGTAAATAAACTTCCAAAGAGAAAGGCTACATCCCTTCTTTCTGAACTATTTACTTCTTTAATGCCCCACCCTTTGCGCCATTATGTTGGGAATCAAATTTTAACAATAGTTCCAGAGGAGACAAATCATAGCAATAAAGCTAATAGCTAAACATTCTATCCTATGACTGGATCACAGAGCAACTGTTTGCTATGGACTGACTGCGTGTGTCCTCTCAAAATTCATATGTTGAAACAGTATTGCAAGGGAAGATCTTTGGCAAGTGATTAAGTCATGTATTTGGAAATCTTACAAATGAGATTAGTGACTTTGAAAAAAGAAACACAGGAACTTGCTTTTTTCCCCAATAGAAGGATATAATGATTTTGCCACTTGCAAATCAGAGAGATTTCTCCAATGAACAAAAGATCTACTAGGGTCTTCACCTTGGACTTTTTAGCCTCTGGAACTACAAGAAATAAATGTTTGTTGTTTAAACTACCTGGTCCATTTGACCCAGCAACCAGGCCCAGTGCATGAGTAAGACCTCCCTGGGCCAACCAGAAACTCATTTAACATAGCAACCAGGCCTGGTATGTGATGTAGACTGCCCTTGGCCTGCTGGAAACTCATCTGACCCAGCAACCAGGCCCCGCATACTCAGTGTGGAAAACTGCTGCAGAACTCCCTGCAGAGAGACTAGAGACAAGACCCACCCAGCTGATCCAGGAGCAGAACATCTTGCCCAAGTGGCACAGCAGGTTCACCTCCAAGGGCTGCAGCAGGAAGAAGTGGAGCTCAACAGCCAGACCCAAGCCACACTCTCCTGGATGAGTTTGAACTTGGTAGATCCAGACCTGGTGCTAAGGTAAGAATTCTACTAAAGCTCTACACCAAAGGTCAGAAGGCAGGGCTGTACAAAATGACAAAGAGAAGGAGCAAAATGTGCTTTCAGGCCCCAAGCCCAGCCAGAACAAATACAAGAGACAATAGCATAGAAGAAATTGGAAATCACACGCCTGAAATCTCTGAAATAATAGCATCTGAAGTAAAGAAAGAATTGCAGAAATGTATAGAGGAAATCAGATCTGAAATAATTTCTGAAGTAAAAAAAGAAGTAATACCTATAATAAAAGAACTACTAAGTGCTTTGAAAGACTCTGATAAAAAATAGAGGAGGATAGAAAAATGATGGAAT
>PVKN010003020.1:0-39375 GCA_004027915.1 Capromys pilorides
GACCTCAGCGGCTCAAGGCAAATTATACTACCTGCTGGTTCTCTGGCATCCTCATATTGACTTCCAGTTCCTCAAAAACCTAGTTGAATGTGAATCTTTTCCTTGCTTCCTCTAAGCAACCAGTGGAAACCTATATAATTCCCATCTTATAAAAGAATTCGTTGAAGGAGGTGAGAAAGTTAATGGTTAAACCCACCGTTTGGCCCCATGAATACAGGTCACAATGGTAACAAGCCTTGAGACAGAAGGTACATAAAGAGGCAGTGAACAGTTCAGGACCTTATTACAACATGTCTCTCAAACTCGAAGGGACAAACAATGTGTCTGATTGATTTAAAAAAAAAAAAAAAAGGCCCAATGGACAATGCTTCTTGTGTCCCAGCCTCCAAACCCTGTCCCAAACTAACACTTGTGTTAAAGCAAAAGCTCTTCTGACTCATCTGCCTGAGGCCAGCTTCCTTAAGGGCAAAAGTATGTCGTTCAAGATTGTCATCTCTTCTCCCCCACGGTCAGCTTTGCTATGTGCCTGTGTAAGCAATAGTCCCAAGGGTGGGCACTCTCTTCCTGAGGAGAACCAAGACAGGGCCCCAGGCTCAGCCCAGCCACGCCCACTAATGTGGCCTTTCACTCCTAGCAATTCAGCCCCACTGCTGCTCATCCTGCTCTGGAAAAGACCAGGTTCCAGCACAATAAGTGGACATTGTCCATGACCCTGGGGTTGGTTTAAGGGGAAAGAATATAAATAATTTCTAATACTGTCATGTTTGTTTTCCAAACTATCACCACATCTGTAAAAGATAAACACTAGGAAATAGAAAGAAGGCCCTTTGCAGATGGGAAGGGGATCTAGGGATGGAGAAAGAAGGGAGGGAAGAAAGAAGGGCTAGTAAAGAGGGAAAGATGCCCTGGGCATGCATAGCCACTCCCCACGATGAATGTACTCATGATATATTGCAAATATGGACAAATAAAACATAAAATAAAATCATAGTGGAAAAAATAAACTTCCTCATTACCAGTCATTCAGAGTCTTCAAACCCATGTTTTGTACAATGGTGACTAAGATCCTATGATGCTGTCGTTGCCAGGCAACCATGTCTGGTTGCCTTGCTCTTCAGATGGCCAGCACCACAGGCAGCAGGGCCACAGGAGCAGAGCCTGTAACCCCTGGGCGGGGATTGACTGGCTCTGCAAGGGAGCCAGGAGTCAGGATGGAGGCACAAATCACATGGCTACTTAGAAGAGCTGGCTATTTTATTTTATCTTATTGTATTTAGAAGAACATTTTATTTTTATTTTTTTATTTGTTTGTTTGTTTGATTGTTTGTATTTAGTACAGGGTCTTCAGGGTCTCACTATGTAG
The DNA here is from genome assembly GCA_004027915.1 of Capromys pilorides. Classification (NCBI taxonomy): domain Eukaryota; kingdom Metazoa; phylum Chordata; class Mammalia; order Rodentia; family Capromyidae; genus Capromys; species Capromys pilorides. The sequence goes on from PVKN010003020.1 coordinate 1,364, forward strand.
ATCAGACTCATAGGATTCGCCTGTATTCAGCTCCCAAGAGCTGGAATTACAGGTGCGCTACCATGCCCAGTCTCAGTCACAGTCTCAGTGCCGCAGGGAGCTATCTGGCCAGCTCTTAGAAGAACATTTTAGATTCATTCAAGGAAAAGAAGTACAACTAGAAAATTGAGAGGAGTAATTGAAAGACTGTTGGGGCAATTCTATCATGTTCCAGATTTATTTATTTACTGATTTTTGTTTGTTTGTTTGTTTTCTTTTTGAGACAGAGGCTCACTATGTAGTTCTGGCTCACTTTATACCCCCGGGCTGGTCTTGAGCTCCCAAGGATCTTCTTGCCTCAGCCTCCTGAGTGCTGCGATTATAGGCATGTGCCATCACCCTGGTCTTTAAATTTGACTTTCCATGTTAACCAAATCCTAACAATGGGAAAGGAAAAATGAACTTAGCAAAATATCAAGTTAAACAAAGAAATAAAGCCTAAAAAAAAAGTGTTTTTCTTCAAATGTGTTTAGTTCCTTACGAATTAGGAGAATGATCCAGCCTTCTTTATGTTCTCCCCAGAGACTACCAAGGTGCAAATGCAAAATAATGCTTGTTCTTAAAAGCTACTACTTTATTGTTATTTTTTTTTTTTTCTGTTTAAGGTAAGGTCTTGGGCCAGCAAGATAGTTCAGCAGTCTAAAGCACCTGCTTAGGAAAGCTTAGGCAACCACAGAGACCACGGTTTGATCCCCGGCAGCACATGCTGTGCCAGCCTCACCCCCAGGGCAGGCTGAGCTGGCCATTAAAAAAAAAAAAAGAATACTACTCATTATGCAGTTCAGGCTGGCCTTGAGCTCACTTTGTAGCCCAGGCTGGTCTTGAACACACAACAGCCATGCTTCCACGGGCCTTGCTGTGGGTGCTGTACTCAGCAGGGAGCACCTACGCCTCTCTGGCCCTTGGGTTCTTCAGTTGTAAGCTCAGCAGGCTGCACCCTAGCAGGGATGCTCCTGCCGGACCAAAGAGCTGCCAGTGAGCACTCTACAGCCACCCACTCAGTGTTAGTGGCAATGGATCATGGGTGGTGGAGCTACAAAAAAAAAAAAAAAAAAAAAACAGGTCAGCAGGAGACACCAGGAGCAGGAAGCAGGACGAGACCGCTTCTATGGCCTGGTGGCTTTAAGCTTATTATAACCAGTCCCAGGAAACTTACACAGATGCGTACTTGGTGTGAGTGAGTGAGTGAGTGACTCAGTGAGTGACTCAGTGAGTGAATAGGAAAGGGCTGGAGAAGGATGAAAATCCAATAAGGGAAAGAGAGCTTGGTATCCAGTCTTGCACACTTCAGGACGAACTGGATGTTGACATTGGAGAAGGATTTTCCTCTTGTAAAAACAAGTCAAGTTTATAGTGAATCACAGACACCATGGTTTTATTTTGCCAAATTTGATTTATACCTTTTGTTTATTTTGTTTTGCTGTTTTGTCTTTTTGAGACAGGATCTCACATTGAAAGTTCAGAATGGCTTTGAACTCACTTTAAAACCCAGCCTAGCCTCAGACTACCAGCAGTCTTCCTGCTTCAGCCTCCTGAGGTCCTGAGGGCTGGAATTACAGGCATACATCACCACATCTAGTAACTTACATCATATTTTTTTTCTTTTTTTGAAACAGGGTCCAGGCTGGTTTCAAACTCATGATCTTCTTGTCTCAGCCTCCTGAATGCGGGGATTACAGATATATGCCATCATGCCCAGCTGAAATCTAATTTTTTGTGTGTGTGTATGATTTTAAGGAATGGTCTACAGGGTGTTCAGGGTCTCACTATTAGATTGGACTCATAGTGATTCGCCTGTTTACAGCCTCCCAAGAGCTGGGATTATAGGAGTGTACCACCACGCCCAGTCTCAATTGCTGTCTCAGCACGCTCAGGGGTAGGAGCCAGCAGGGCAGGTCCAGGAATTGAAACCCTGGCCCCTGCTCCTGCTTGCAGGCTCTTTAATACATGAAATCTAATTTTTAAAAGAAATCTATGAGCCAAGCCTGATACCACAGATCTATAATTCCAGTATCTGGTGAGGCTGAGGGAAGAGGATCATACTGGGCAATTTAGTGAGACCATCTCTCAGAGTAAAAAATAAAAATGAGCCTGAGACGTGACTCAGTATGAAGTTTCTGGATTCAATTTCCAGCACCAAGAGAAGGGCAGCCGAATGGACTGACTGAGGTCAGAAGCCTCACCCTGGGTGTGTGGCACGGACCACTAGGCCAGCTGCCTGGACGAAGTAGAGAGGGGAAGGGCGGCTCGCTGCTGCTGCTCCCTGCCTGCCTGCCTGCCTGCCTGCCTGCCCTCCCTGCTTGTTGCCCACCAGCTACAGCCTAACCAAAATAAACCTTTTCTCCTTAATAAATGAATAAATGTAAATGGCGGCCAGGTGACTTAGAGGACTAAAGCACCTGCTTAGGCAGACACAGGGACCGGGTTCAACCCCCCATGCACTGAGACTGGGTGTGGTAACGTGCACCTGTAATCCCAGCACTTGGGAGGCTGAACATAGGAGGATCATCACGAGTCCTGATCTGTGTATTGAGACCCTGTACTAAATACATAGAAAAATAAAAATAAAAAATATATAAGAAGTTAAACTAGTGAAAGAATAACAGTCAAGCCTCTGAGGGTGTAGTTGAGAGGCAGAGCACTTGCCTGGCATGTAGAGTTGTAGGCAGCTGAATTAGATAGAAATATTGTAGGCAGTCAGACAGGGCCAGGCCCTCAAGGACAACATGGAAGACAAGGTGACTTTAGAGACAGACACTCCTCTGCCGTGGGCCAGGTCTCAAGACAAGAGTAAACAAATACAGCTACATACTTCCCTAGGGATGGGCATCAGGGATTGATATTCTAAGTAGGTATCAATCACCTTGAAAGAGCCTGGAAAGAGTCATGAGCCCAAACTCAATATGTGGTGCTCTTGACCGCTTGCTACGTGACTTGCTTTTCCATTGGATCCTGATTTTAACCAATGTTACAGGAGCAATGGTGCTTGTAATCTCATTGGCTGACCATAGTCTTTGTCCCACCTCATATCCACCTAAGCGAGTTCCCACGGCTTCTCCTCTATAAAAGTCCCCGGAAGAGACAGCTTCCTAGGGGCACCAACTCAAGACCCTCCTCCTGTCCCTCTCTCGGGCAGGAGCTTTCTCTCCCCAACAAATATGTTCTGCTCGTTACCTCTGTTGCTAAAATTCGTTCTTTGGTTTTAAAGAACATGAGCTCAGTCCCAGGTACTTTTCAGGTTGGGAATCAGTTTTCCCTATATCATTTGGAGGTTCCCTATTGGAGGTCATCCACCCAGATCAGTTTTTTCTTCCTGCATCAGTAGGAGACCCTGATTTCAATCCCCAATACCACAAACAAGAACAAAATGGTCAACAAACTGTTCTACATCTTCGTAGAATGTTCTTTACTAAGACTGAGAGAGACCATTTGACCTAGCAAGAAGTTATCCAGCTGGCATCTTTGGGAGGGTCCAATCTCCTAAAATGGACAGGAAGGTACAGTGGTCAGGTATAAGAGTAGTGAAATCAGTCCAGCATGGGAACACATGCTGTAATCTCAACACTCTGGGAGTCTGAGTCAGGAAGATTACAGGTTCAAGCCCAGCACGGGCAACATAGCAACTTAGAGAGTCTGTCTCAAAATAAAAAATGAAAAGTTCTGGAGAGGTAGCTCATGCCCAAGAGCTGGCATTCAAATGCCCTTCAGTTCTGCAAATGTAGATGAGGAGGACAGAAGAGTCAGGAGTCCGGGGTGCAGCTCAGTGCTAGGGTGGAGCCCTGGAATCCATTCCCAGCACTTCAAAAACCAAAACAAGTTTTATTTTGGTCTTTTTGAGACAGGACCTCCCTAGGCAGTTCACACTGGTCTCCAGCTCTCTTTGTAGCCCAGGCTAGCCCGCACTCACAGTAGCAATCCCCCTGCCTCAGCCTCCCAAAGGCAGGGATTGCAGGCGTGCACCACAACAACTGGCCCAACACAACACAAAACACAAATGCTATTTATTTATGTATTTAGTACTGGGTCTCACTGTGCAGCTTGGACTCATAGTGTGTCCTGTCTCAGCCTCTCCAGTGCTGGGATTACAGGCATGTACCATGCCCAGTTTTGGGGCTGGTACAGCTCCTCCCACGGTTCTGGACCCACATGACCTGTGGTACCGGGGATTGAACTCAGGTCCTTGCACATGCCAGGAAGACACAAGCTGTCTCCCCACCCCATCTCATTTTTTCTTTTTAAAGTAACACCAAAGGAATCTCAGATTCTGTGGCTTACAATCTCTTCTACCTTCTACAAGTTATCTTAGCTCTCTAGGTCTCGGTTCCTCATTACACAGTGGGCAACTGGGGCATAATTGTGCACGCCTATAATTCCAGCAGTCAAGAGGCTGAGACAGGAGGAACTGCTGTGAGTTTGAGGCCAGCCTGGGGTACAAAGTGAGTTCAAGGTCAGCCTGAATGTTATCGTGGGATCCTCTCTCAAAGGCAAAACAAAAAGTAAAAAGGGAGCATGCTGATAATAGTATTTCCCTTGTCCAGGGTGGTTGGACAGATAATTTAACTAATATAAAGTGTGTAGAACTATCGCTGGTACGTAGGAACCAGTACTCACATGTTTTATGATTATTAATGAGATAGACAAGGGAATTCAAATAAGATAAAAATACTCCTATAAGTGCCACATACATTCCAGTTCTACACTCTGTCAGCTCCCGCAGGTGCTCTGAGCCCCGTTGCTTGTTCTCCCTGCACTGTGCCTCCCGGTCATGGTGACCCAAGCTGGCAGCAACTTTTGTAGCTCTGTCTTGCAGCTAGAAAGTCCCTGGGGACACGTGCAGCTTCTGAGCTTCTAGATGGCTCCAGGCCTCCTGAACTCCTCTCCGGTATGGTGGGGAGCACACGGTGACTGTGGTTGCTGAGGTGTGACTTCGGCTCCAGGCTGGCTGGTCGCTGGCTGGTCGCTGGCCCACAGCCTCCTCTTTGTTCCTTCTCCCTGCGCCTCCTCTCCCTGTGAGATCGTTGGGCCATCTGCGCTCCCGCACTTGCGCTCCACCATAGCAAACTCCGTCTTGTCTACTGACTGGAAATTCATAATTGCTAAACTGATGTGGATGTTGAAGAGAGCAAGACACCACACACGGGTGGATCACGGACCCCAGCACGTTCTTTTTCCTCTCCTTGCCAATACTCCCCTCATATTTCCTCTCTGGAAGAATGGCTATCATGAGCCCTGCTCTGGACTAAATCCTGAAGGCTTTAACTGGTCGGGGCCATTCCGTTCCTCTCTTGGTGCCTCGTCTAGGGGTGGGCATGTGCGTGTGACTTGTGCCCATCGATGCCACCAGAGGAATGTGCAGGACTTTATGGTGAGAGCTTCCTGTCCCCCCCCCCCACCTCCTTTTCTCTTTGTTTTCTTTTGTTTTTTGAGACAGGATCTGGCTATGTAGTCCAGGCTGGCCTTGCAGCAATCCTCCTGCCCCAGCCTACTGTGCGCTAGGATTACAGGCTCCTGCTACCGCACTTGGCTAGGAGAGCTTCTTTTCTGATGAGAACACAGGAAATTGAGATATTTTGTATTAGAGTCTTGTTTGGGACTAAAATGACCCCCAGACTAGTCACAGCCGCCCTGTATGAGAGAGCGCTCTGCCCTTCTTGTGGAAGCTTATTGGAGCAAAGCTTTCTGTTGCTTAAAGCTTATCCAAACTAAAGGTTAAGGGTTTTTATTTTGTTTTGCTTTGCTTTTAACTTTATTTATGTATGGCCAGCTCAGCCTGTCCTGGGGGTGGGGCTGACACAGCATGTGGTGCTGGGGATCAAACTACAGTTGCCTAAGTGGGCCCTTTTTTTTTTTTTTTTTTTTTTTTTTTTTTTTTTTTTTTTTTTTTTTTTTTTTTTTTTTTTTTTTTTTGTCTTTTTGAGACAGGGTCTCACTATGCAGTTCAGGCTGGCCTTGAGCTCACTTTTGTAGCCCAGACAGGTCTCGAACTCACATCAATCCTCTTGTCTCAGCCTCCCAAGTGCTGGGATTACAGGCATGTGCTACCATGCCCAGCTAAAGTAAGCACTTTAAATCACTGAACTATCTCACCAGCCCACGGGTTTGTTTGTTTGTTTGCTTGTTCTTTTATTTTATTTTATTTTTTAGGTAGTATCTCACTATGTAATTGATTTCAGGCTGGTCTTAAATTCACTATGCACCCGAAGCTGGCCTCAAATTTATAGCAATCCTCCTGCTTCAGCCTCCCAAAGATTGGGATTATAAGCATGAGCCACCATGCCCAACTAAACTAAGTTTTCAAGAGGAAGAAAAAATCTAAAGATGAACCTAGAGAGCCCGAGTCAGAGAGCCAGAGCTACTTAGTGATGGATTCAAGGTGTGTGTTTTTTTTTATGTATTTGGTACAGGGTTTCCCTATATAGCTTGGACTCACAGTGATCCACCTGTTTTCAGCTTCCCCAGTGCTGGGATTACAGGCATGCGTTACCACGCCTACACGCCACCATGCCCAGTTTCGGTGGCCTGCTCAGCACGCCTGGGGGCGGGGTTGGTGTGGCATGTGGTGCTGGGGACCGAACCTCAGTCCCTGTGCTTGCCTAAGCAGGTGCTTAGTCCACTGAGCTATCTCGCTGGCCCTCAATGTGTGTTTTAATCTACTGTTTTAGTTGTAAGGATAGCTTAATATTTTACTTACTCAAAAGCTGGTTTTTAATATTCTTTCAGCAAATTTTGACAGAAAAAATATTTAGTGCTCAATGTAAAATTGTGGTTTTTATGCAAAGATGAGTTAGCTCCAAGGCATTTTAGGTACTTTGTTAAATGCCTCATGTGCATCAGCCAGCCAAAGTAGAAATCAAATCCAGAATCCACTCCTTACCATAAAGTACCGTTTATCTTATGCATTATCAAGAAAAGAGAAATCAGTGTCAGCTGTTCAGATCCTTAACTCCCATTGGCTGGAGCCCAAATCTCTGGCACAGTGGCTGGCTACAGATAAAGCTAACTAATCCCTCACCAAGACTGAATGATTCCCAGGGTAGGAGGGTGGTACTGGGGATTGAACCAAGACCTTAACACTGAGCTACACCTATAGCCGTGTTTTTATTCTTTGTTTTGAGAGTCTTGCTAGGTAAGTTGCCTGGGCTGAGCTGGAATTTGTGATTTTCCTCTCCCAGGTGCCTGAAGTGCTGGGATTCCAGGTGTGAGCCCCACATCCCGCAAAGCTCTCTATGAATTAACTGCAAAGCACAGCCCTTAGCCAACTTCCTTCCAGCTGGGCGGCCTCTTTGTGAAAACTCAGAGTCTCACTGTGTCAGAGCTAAGATGCACAACATCCGGGCTAATAGGAATGCATCCTCTGCACAACAGCAGTGATCCCACTACCAGGAACTCTTCCCTAGAACTGCACTTAGAAGCCACAGACAGCGCAGAGAGAGACCTCACATCCTTTTTTTTTTTGAGACCTCACATCCTTAGTGGACCTTTTAATTCTCAGGGAGCTGGAGATTGAACCCTAGGTTTCAGTATATGCTCATTGTGTGTTCTACCACTGAGCTCTGTCCCCAGCCCCTCCAGTCTTTTTTCTTTTTCCTTTCTTTCTTTCTCCCCCCCCTCCCCCCAGCCAGGGACTGAATTCAGGACTTTGCACTTGCCAGGCAGTCACTTGTGCCCCTGAGCTATCTCCCCAGCCCTCCAGTCTTTATTTTAAAACAGGCTGTTTGCTTAAAGCATACTTTTATTTTTATATAGCTTGTTGAACACCAGCATGCACTACAGAACAAGTCCATATTTTAAAGAGTTAACAAAAGCAAGAACAAAATTTGTTTTGTCTCTAAACAAAAGACGTAAATCTTGACACCATCAGCAGCTGAGAAGCTTAAATACTTGAGAACATGTTATTATTGCTTGAGACAGGTTTTCTTGCAATGGAACACAGGTCAGTCTTGAACGTCCAGATTTCCTCCTTAGCTTCCCATGTGATGAGATTATAAGCACACGCACGCCGCCCAGCTTGAGAGTATATTTTTAAAAACTTTAAATTTGTGAGCTTCAAGTAAACAAACCATCGTTAAATGAGTCAGAAAGCCTGGCATGGCAGCACTCAGGAAGCTGAGGCTGGAGGATTGCTCTGAGTTCGAGACCAGCCTAAGCTACATAAGCAGGTTCAAGGCCAGGCTGCATTCCGTAGGGAGATCCTGTCTAAAAAACAGGACAGAACAAAACAAAAAACGTTATTTTGAGACAGATTTTCACCAAGTTTGCCAAGTTGAACTCAAATGTATGATCCTCCTGCCTCAGCCTCCAGAGTAGGCAGAATTACAGAGTAGCCGGTGGCTCCACTGCCTCTTCAGCTGTGTGTTGCATTTCCATCAGTTGCTGAAGTAGAACCTGTCTCTCGTCCTCTGTGTCCATCTGTTGTCCTCAGTTTTCTGTTTACTGATGACTCAGTGAGATGCCAGATGGGACTCTAGGGAGCTACAGCCTTGCCACCTGAGGGAAAAGGCAGGGCTACTGCAGACCTTCAGTGGGCGCACGACAGCAGTCTCGTCCTGCCATCTCTCTAAGGACATCCTGACCTCCTTGATTTGGTTTCTACTACAAGATTCTGCATTATAGATCACTGCGTAGTGCTGGAAGAATGTCAATAACCATCTGCCAAACTATTAAAGAAGAAATACTTAAAGAGGCAGGCTGGCTGTGCAATTTAACCCTGGAACTGGCAGGCATACTTGACCTTAACTGACAGGCACCGAGCCAGGTCTGGTCCAAGCTCCACAAAGGATGGAGGGCATCAGTGATGAGGTTGTGCTCACCCATGGCTCCAGTGTGCCTTAGAAGCTCATTGACCTGGCCAGTGGTGAGCACTTATAATCCCAGCATTCTAGGAGGCTGAAGCAGGAGGATTACAAGTTCAAGCCCAGCCTGGGCATCTTCATGAGAGCCTGTCTCAAAACTTACAAAAAAAAAAAATTTTAACTTTTTTTAAGAAAGGCTAGAGAAGCAGCCAGGTACGGTGGCACATGCCTGTAATCCCTGCATTAGAGAGATTGAGGCTGGAGGATCATTGCAAGCTTGAGATCAGCCTGGGCTACAAGTGAGCTCAAGGCCAGACTGAACTGCATAGTGAGACCCTGTCTCGAAAAATAAAATAAAATAAAAATGGCTGGGGATATAGCTCTGCGTAAAGACCCTGGATTCTACAGCCAGTACTGTGCGGAAAGGCTGTGGGGATGCTGAAAGTCTAGCGCCCCTGTAGGGAGGTTACTACCATTCAGGATGAAATGCAACCACCTCCAACAGAAGGTCGCTATGAATTGCCCTGCTGGTCGTGGGGACCTGCATCCACCCTACCAGGATGGTCCCCCCACCTCCCCCGCCTCTGGTGATCAGCTCCTGAGCAAACACGGAGACCCTTGCCAGCTCCACTGCTTCTGCTGTCTTTTGACACTTTCTTCCTCTTCGCTTTCGTGTTCCTTAATCCCTGAACCTCACTCTTGTGAGGAACATTTCTCTTGTCTTTTCCTACCCTACTGTCTCCAAAAGCTTTCTTCTTATGTGCTCCTTTTGCACTGTCCCCTGGTCAAACGCTTGCTGGATGTCTACACTGTGTGGGCCACTGGGCTGGCAGTGGGTGGGGTGGGAAGAACTCACATCTTGGGGAACAATCAAGGGTGAGGGAGGAACTGAGCCTTCTGAGTACAGAGTCCCATGCGGAGCCCTGGCAGAGTGCCCAGGCTGAGGTAGGAAGACAGCAAGAACAACCTGAGCAGCTCAGTGAGAATGTGTCTTATAAAATAAAATAAAATAAAATAAAATAAAATAAAATAAAATAAAATAAAATAAAATATAAAGGGCTGGGATGTAGCTTAGGAGCAGAACACCCCAGGTTCAATCCCTCGCCCCATGGAGCAAAACAAAAAGAAGAAAAAAAGTGAAGACAAGGGAAGGAAGGGGTGGGGGAGTGAAGGGAGAGCGGAAGGAGGAGAGGAAAGAACAAAAGGATGGGAATGCAGCAAAGGGTAGAAAGCTTGCCTAGCATTCCTAGTATTACGAAAAGAAAAAGAATAAATACTAGAAGAAAAATATTTCGGGGGCTTTCAGTTTAGCTCAGTGGTTTAAGTGCCTCCACGGGCAATCCCAGTCAGGCACAGGGGACAGGAGTTTGATCCCCAGACCCACCCTTAAGGCAGACTGAGACAGCCAAAAACAAAACAAAATCCTTCTCAAGAAAAATACTTTGCTGATAACCCACTACTATCATGGACTATTGGACTACACATACAACTATTTTCTCTTAGTTCAGTGAGAAGAAAGATTTGCACCAATAGTGCTTAGAAAAGTTATCATGTCGGCATCCTGTACGCTGAACAACTACTATGAAGACAACAATATGCATTGTACTAATTATTGTGACTGTCCCACTAATGTGTTTTGGAACTGTCTCATTATTTCTTATTAAAAGTAATAAAATTTAAAAAAAAGAAAAATACTTCAACACTTTAAAACCTCAGGCCATCAGACTGTAGGCGATGCTCATATCTTCCCTTTTTACTTGTCCCCTACATTGTCTGCACCTCTTCACTCTGTGCACAAGCACACACTCCCGTTGAAAAATATACTTCTACGCCCATACTTTATTTTCCTTGCTTGCTTGGTTCTCCCAGTCCCGTCATCGCCTTACTTTGTTCACATAACGATACATACTCCTGAGCTTCTCTGAGCCCTCCACTCCCTCCCTTTTCACTGCTGGCTTTACTACAGCCAACGCCATAGAGGCGCTGGAGTGTACGCAACTATTCCCGATGGTTGGTCATTCTCTTGGTTACTGTTAAAGAAATGCTCCGGCCGTGTCACAGACGGACCGCCAAGCGTGGGTCAGCCTCAGTTCCGCAGGAAGGTGCTTGGGGTTGGCCGTGGCTCTGTGGCTTCGCAAGCGCTGCTTCCCCCGAGGAACGCCCCTGCTGCCTGGCCCACTCCAAGATCTGCCCTGCAGAGGCTCAGGCACCGCCTCCCCTGGGGCGCTTCCGCTCTTCTCTCCTGCTCACAGCTCCTGGGCGCTCTACAAATAGATGGGTGCGTGGACGGGTGGGTGGATGAGAGATAAAGAGGCACGGCACATCGAGGTGCTTTCAATGAACCGCAAGCAGTTCTCTTAGCTAGGGCATGGAAGGATTGTGGGGAAAGATAAACTAGAGAAGTAAAAATGGTTAGACCCTAAAGGATGTTGTCTATCAAATTTGTCAATATGACATCTATCCTAAAGAATAAGGGCTGGCCTGATTCCTCAGCAGACTAAAGCACCTGCTTAGGCAGAACACAGGGGCCAGATAGAATCCCGGGTGGGTGTGCCATGCCAGCCCAGTCCTTGGGGAGTGCTGAGAGCAATTGAAACTGGGCGGCCACTGTGGCCCACACCTGTAATCCCAGCGCTTTAGGAGGCTGAAAACAGGAGGATCACTACGAGTCCCATCTGTGTAGTGAGACTCTGTAGACCTGGTAGAACCTGTCCTAAACGCATTTTCAAAAATTTTTAGAAAGAGTATTGAGAAAATTTAAGTGGCAGAATACTTTTCTCAATTTCTTTCTATGGTGCTAGGAATTTAACCCTGGCCTACACCCTGTTGAGAAAATATTATTCCCTTGAGGTCTTTCTCCAGCTCCTATTGTTGATGTTTTAGGCTGGAGTACAGCCAGTGGCCCAGAAGAAGCCACAGGGAAGACCAGGAACCATCAAGAGACAACAGCAGTGGTCAGCATGAGAAATGATCAGGCCATACATGCGCCCATCTTTGGACAAGCCAGGACACCTGTGTGCACTGTCATTTGGCCCTCACCGCATTCTGAGAGATGGGTCATATGAAACACATGCAGACAACACAATGACCGAAAGTCACCCAGGGCCATGGTGTTCATCAGCGATTGGTCCTGACTACACTGGGCACGTGCCTGGCTCTCTGCCTGCAAGCTCTTCACACACTGCTGGACAATGGCAACAAGGACAGGGAACAGAGAGGAGGGTGACAGTGACAGGTGCCACAGAGACAGGGAGGGCTTCTTAGCTGAACAAACAGAGCCTGCGAGCCAGAGAAAATATGTAGGGTGACATTCAGATTTTTTATTTAGCAATTGGGTGACATTGTTCGTTAAAAAAGTAGTATCCTGTAGCCGGGCGTGGTGGCACACACCTGTGATCCCAGCACTTGGGAGGCTGAGGCAGGAGGATCAGTGTGAGTTCAAGACCAGCCTGGGCTACAAAAGTAAACCCAAGGCCAGCCTGAACTGCATAGAGGGACCCTGTCTCAAAAAGACAAAAAAAAAAAAATTTAAAAAAAAAAAAGTAGTATCCTGAATGAAAAAAATATATGGATGAGTTCCACCAAAATGTACGAAAAACAGAGAAAGAAAGAGAGAGAGAGAGGTATATATTCCATTTGGGGCTTGCTGAATTGGTTTGGCATGTTGCTACTCTGTGTGTGTGTGTGTGTGTGTGTGTGTGTGTGTGTGTGTGTGTTTGTGTGTGTGTACGCATGTATCATTTGAAGACATAACATCTTATCGGCTCTAAGTTAAAGTTCTCCAAATCTCAGGGCCAGTTCAGCAGACTAAAGTGCCTGCTTAAGCAAGCATAGGCAAGTGCAGGGCACCACACACAGCACCAGCCCCACGTCCGGGGCAGGCTGAGCTGGCCACAGACTCTGGGTATAGCTGCAAAAGCCTGTAATCCCAAGACTGGGGAGGCTGAAAGCTGGAGAGTGACCACTAGTCTGAGCTGTATAGTGAGACCCTCAATAGCCAAATACATTAAAACAAAAAACAAAAGTTTGTTATAGTATGCAAATCATTTGTTTGACAGAAATATATTATTAAACTCAGAGTGATGCATTAAGAAACTGCTTAAATAACAAATATTAAAAATTCTGCTGTGGGGCTGGGGGATACAGCTCAGTGGTATAAACGCCTGCCTGGCAAGCACAAGATCCTGAGTTCAATTCCCAGTACTGTACCAAAAAAAAAAAAAAAAAGAAAGAAAGAAAGAAAGAAAAAAGAAAAGATGTATTGTATTTTGTTGGGCTGTCGAGTTATTTATATAAATACCACAAGCTGTCTTGTCAGACACACTGCAGTAACCCAAAACTATATTTCCGAGCTCACAGAGGTTAAAAAGAGCAAAGATTATATGCAACCAGACAGAGGCTATTTCTGCATTTCCTATTTCTTCCTCAGACTGTATAGGAGGTGACGTTCTTTTTTTTTTTTTTTTAATTTTTATTTTATTTTATTTATTTGTTTGCTTGTTTGCTTATTTGTTTCTTTATTTACTTATTTTATGGCTGGCTCAGCCTGCCCTGGTGGTGGGGCTGGCGCAGCATGTGGTGCCGGGAATCGAACCGCAGTCCCTGCAGTTGCCTGAGCTTTCCTAAGCAGGCGCTTTAGACCACTGAACCATCTCGCCGGCCCCGGAGGTGACGTTCTTGCCTGAGCCTCTTGAATTCTGGAATTACAGGTTTACCACCACACTCAGCACTTTAAAGCTACTGAGCACAAATTTTTTTTTTACATGTAAATAAGAGGAAAATAAAAGTTATTTTGAGGATGAAGTAATAGAACAAATGTAAAGCACCTAAGAGACACTAAAACACACTCAGTAAACATAGAAACAATACATGGTATCATAAATGTAAAAAGAAGTTGAAAAGTTAGTCCAAATTCATGTATCTAACAGATTTGTTCTAAACCTAATATATTCTAATATTAATGTAAACAAGGCTTTCTGGGGGCCAGCGAGATAGCTCAGAGGTCTAAAGCACCTGCTTAGCCAAGCTTAGGCAATCTCAGGGACCATGGCTCGATCCCCAGCACCACATGCTGTGCCAGCCCCACCCCCAGGGCAGGCTGAGCTGGCCGTAACAGAAATAAATACATAAATAAATAAAGTTAAGCTGTCGAAAAGCTTCAACTATTCTTTAAAAAAAAAAAAAAAAATAAAGCTTCCTGATCATACTAAATAAAAAAATACACTAAATTCAATCATCCACAATAAAGGTATTTTTAATGTTAAGAACTGAGCCCGGGACCCCAAGCAAGCCAAGCACATGCTGCACCACTGAGCTATCTCTGCAGTCACTGCAATCACATTGTGGAGGTCAGAAATGAATGACAAGAGTCTCTAAAGGAAATTTTACAGTGCCAAGTTATTTATTTACTCAGAAATTTAATTTTCTCTTCTTTTAATTATTGGGTGAATGTAGGAAAATTGGACAGGTTGTGGACTTCTGAGAAATGCAGAAGGACTGGAGAAATCTAAAGTGTAAGTATTTACTATTTATATAAATAACACAAGCGCAAAACTCATTAGATCCATGGAAATAAAAATAACAGGCTGCTGGGAGTGATGGCACATACATTTCTTCTATTTTATTCTTTCTTCAATAAACTAGAAAATTTAACATACATACAATTATGCCCTAGAAGCCAGGCGTGGTGATATACGCCTATAATCCCAGCACTTGGGAGGCTGGGGCAGGAGAATCAGTGGGAGTTCGAGACTAACCTGGGCTACAAAAGTGGACCCAAGCCCAGCCTGAACTGCATAGCAAGAACTTGTCTCAAAAAGACAAAAAAAAAATTATGCCCCGCCTCTTACTCTATAGTCAGTAGATTGAAGGTTTTATTAAACTCAGAGTGATGCACTAAGAAACTGCTTAAATAACAAATATTAAAAATTCTGGTGTGGGTCTGGGGGATACAGCTCAGTAAAATAAGCGCTTGCCTGGCAAGCACAAGGTCCTGAATTCAATTCCCAGTACTGCACCAAGAAGAAAAAAAAAGAAAAGAAAAGAAAAGAAAAGAAAAGAAAAGAAAAGAAAAGAAAAGAAAAGAAAAGAAAAGATGGATTGTATCTTTTTGGGCTGTCGAGATGGCTCAGTAGTCTAAATCACCTGCTTAGGCAACTGCGGGGATCACAGTTCAATCCCCCACACCACACGCTGTGCCACCTCCAGGGCAGGCAGAGTCTGTCATAAATGTTTTTTTTTTTTAAAAAATTAAAAATTAAAATTCTGAGACCCGAGAGATAGCTCAGTGGCATAAGCACATGCCTGGCAAGCATAAGGTCCAAAGTCTGATCCCAGGTACCCTAAACAACTAATTTGAAGAGAATTGTGCAATACAACAACCATTGCTGAATTCCTATTACTTTGTTTAATGAAATTTTATGTCATTTCTAATTTTTTGTTACCATTGGTATTCTTTTTTTTTTTTTTTTTTTTTTGCGGGACTGGAGTTCAAACTCATGATCTTGCACTTGCCAGGCAGGCACTTGTGCAACAGAGCTATTTCCCCAGCCCCCTATCATTTGGTATTCTTTTAAAAATAAATATTCTGCTTTTTATTACTTGATTTCTCATTTCACAAAGGACTAAGAAATTTTAAAAAGTCTTGTGATAATGGAAGCATCCATCACAACTGAGTTACGTAGCTCCACTTACCATGTAATATATAATAGTCCAGTCTATAAGAACATCTACTGTTTTTTCAATCTTTCTTTCTTTCTTTCTTTCTTTCTTTCTTTCTTTCTTTCTTTCTGTTACAGTTGACTCAGCCTTCCCTGGGGGTGGGGCTGGCTCAGCATGTGGTGCCAGGGATCAAACCCCGGTCCCTGTGGTTTCCTAAGCAGACGCTTTAGACAGCTGAGCTATCTCGCCAGCCCCACGAACATCTACTATTTAGAAGGCTATTTTATTCTGCCAGATGTTAGGTATGTTTAAATTTTTAAAAATTTATTACAGCAAAAGACAAATCACCATCAGTCCCCTCAAAATAGTCTCTATCAATTTGAACACACTTATCCCAACATTCTTGCCATGTTTTGTTAGTTTTTTGAATTTTGAGACAGGGTCTCACGATGTACTTTAGACTGGCCATAAATTCCCTTTGTGGCCCAGGCAATCAACCTTCCTGCCTCAGCCTGCTGAGTGCTAAGGTTATAGGTGTGTACCAACACATCCTTTTAAAAACATCTGATCTCTTATTTGCTTACATGTTTTAAGAGACCTTTAATGGAAACAAACTGAGTTGTTCTGATGTATTCTATATGCATGAATGAATCAGAGGCCATCAGACAGGGAGCCGGGGAGGCAGCTCTGTGGTGCAGTGCCTGTTGTGAGCTCGAACTCTGGTCCTGCAAAAAAAAACAAAGAAGCCATCAGACATAGATCGGGGATATGATAATCACAAGGAGCTCAGCACAAGCCTACCAGAAAACAAAGTTTTAAACATTTCAATTGCCAAAATATTGACTAAGCCTCTGTTTAATTATTAGTGCTATAAAAAGTAGGTAATATTTACCTGGCCATAACAGCACTGCCGAAAAGTCACTTATCTTTCCTGCCAGGTGTCACATTTCTCACAGTTATATTAAAAAGGGCAAGAAGAACTCCTCAGTGACTCCTCTCTAACAAAATCCACCATGGTATATAATTGGGCAGGGAAGAGGATTATTAAGAAGCTGATTAAAACATGAGGGCCAGGCTGGGCGTGGTGGCTCACGCCTGTAATCCCAGCACTTGGGAGGCTGAGGCAGGAGAATCAGTGCGAGTTTGAGACCAGCCTGGGCCACAAAAGTGAGCTCAAGGCCAGCCTGAACTGCATAGAGGGACCCTGTCTCAAAAAAACAAAAAAAAAGCCATGAGTGCCAGCTCTAGCCTGGGCCCTATAGGAAACCACCAACAGTAACATTCCTATTGAAAGGTACAAGCAAAAATGCGTCACTAGGCAATGATTTTTATTGGCTCAGTATTTCTAAGTCTTCTGTAAAATCTCACCAATCTTCGGTGCAGTCTATTTGAAACATGATACGAAGGCGCTTGTTCTTTAAAAACCCACACATAGAGGGGCTTTCTGGCACATTCACGTAAAGTGTTGGCCATAAATCCAACTTTACAAGATTATCAGCCCCTAGCCCATATGTCACAACGTCTTGGAAGCCTGTATGCAGGAAGTTTACAGGAGCTGTCACTCATTAACTGAACTTTAACATGATCATGCATTATGGGTTCAGATGACATTGTTGAATACCTTTTGGATTTTGGCAAAGATGTCTTGGAGTCATTAGTTATCTGTCAATCATTTACAAATCTCTTCTGTAATCAGTCAGCAAATAGTGTTTTATCATTACAAACATGTATTCTTGTACATGTGAGTCATTATAAGCATTCTGCATGGTGGTACCTGATGAGTCCAACGGACTAGGAAAGGAATAAACCAAAATGCTGTAATGGAAAATGTGCACACCTACCAGAAGGAAGTGATTAAAATATAGCTTGACTGCAAAAAGTAATTAGTGAACCTGGTCAGTGTAATTTGTTTTCTGTTTCTGCCCCCCTACACACACACAGTTAGGAACTAACTTGCTTATTAACTATGGTTGAGCTGAGTTCTGAGCACCTGTTATTTGAGCCACGTGTGAATATTACTCTAGTCTGTCTCAGAAAAACATGTTCGTTTCTCACAAACTACTGACTACCTGTTTCTATTAAATTAGGCCACACAGATAAGCTTCAAAAGACCAAAGTAACTCATTAATGTAATATTTCCTCAGCCTGCCAGTAAGGTTTAAAGGAAACTGAGTAAGAAACTGACAAATGGCAAATCACATTTTTGAAAGGTTCTAGTCGGAGTTATTAGGAAACCTAGTAAGGCTACTGTTCTGTAAATTATTTTCTACATTTCCCAAAATAACTGTAGCTAATCAGAGGCAGTTTAGATTCAGTATCTGTACTCTGACACATCTTGTTAATCATATGGAAAAAAGAGGGAAGCAAAACAAGCCACTCTCGAAAGCCATTAAGTTTTATGAAGCTAGTGGTACTTCTTCAAGATATAGCTGCATCTGTGACCAAGATCAAACTCACACGATGCATGTCTTCTGAAATCCCATTCAGTGATCTGTGTCCCCCACAGGGACACACAGAAATAATAGGCTCATCTCAAACTCCTGGCGATCCATCTGTCTCAGCCTCTCAAGTGCTGGCATTATAGATGTGTAATCACCAGGCCCAGCATTTTCATAATTTATACTTACAAAAAATTCAAGGTTTAAAGAGGCCTAGCACCCCTCTGCTCCTGAGCAGGGTGCGAGCCAAGAACTTCCCCACCCAAACTCTTGGCCAACCTGCTCTACGGCGTTTTCTTACCAGGCACTCCTGGTGCACTCTCCCGTTCAGTTAGATTACATGCTCTGTCAAGCATGCATGCCACCAGGCATGGTGGGACACACCTGGAGTCCTTGCAAGTTCAAGACCAACCTGAGCTACCAAGCGAGCTCAAGGCCAGCCTGAGCTGCACAGCGAGACCCTGTCTCAAAAAAGCCCTCCAAATCAAAGAAACAACTTGCATGGTTTCTCATTGGAAACAGTGAGAGCTTCAGCCAATGTTTTGAGAAGACCGGTGGGGGGACTCAATAACAGGTAAAGCCTTAACAGATAGATGTACTTCTAGTACTTGGGCATGTATCAAGGATCCCCATATTCCAAAGAAGCAACAGATATAAAATATGCTTGGAGAAATATATATCCCTCTGTATTTCCAGTTCTAATTAGAGTATTGGATTCAATAAAAAGAGCATTTTGAAATCCACCATATGTTTTTTTAAAAAATTGATCTAAGTAAATAACACCTAATACAGCATGAATGCAAAGTTGATTGCATTGCTTATGTGTACAAAAGAGCTTAAAGCTTGGAGGAGGAACCAGCATGTTTATTACCCATCTTTGCCAATAGCCAGGGTTACCAGCTATCTCAGTTGGAGCAAAATAGCACCAATTTTTTTTCAATAGTGGAGATTAAACCCAAGGCCTTCACAGAGTTACATATCCAGCCCTTAAAAATAAAAATAAATTATACAAATCCCAGCACCCAGATGGAACAAAGGCTGAGTGTGTGCAGACAGCATTCAGAAACAGCAGCCCAATCCACAGGTGTGTGGGGGGTAGGAGGTGGGTAGGGGGGAATGGGCCCTCACGGCTGCACTCGCCTCCCTCTGAGCTGCGTTCTCCCCACATGGCACCATACTGTTCCAACACAACTGAAATAAAGGGGGGCAAGAAGGGAAATGAAAACATGACAGTCATCAAAGCTGAAAATAAAAGAAAAGGGGATCATCAATGCTGTGATTCAAAGCTTTGAACAATGTATTACACATACAGTGTGTGAAATTTTGTTGGAATAATTGTCTGTATAGACAGGTGTGGTGGCGCATGCCTGTAATTGCCACATGTTTGAGGCAGGCCTGGGCTACGTAAGTGAGTTCAAGACCAGCCTGCACTATACAGTGAAACCCTACCTCAATAAGTAAATAAACAAATAAACAAATGTCTATTGAATTAATGATCTGTACAAACAACCCCATTTGTTTCTTTCTTTTTATTTTACGTATTTGGTGCATATAATATTTTATGTATTTGGATCAGACTTGTAGTGACCCTCCTGCCTTCAGCCTCCCCAGCACTGGAATTACAGCTGTGCACCACCAAGCCCGATCTCAGTGGCAGGCTCAGCGCGATGGGGGGTGGGGCTGGCACAGCATGTGGTGCTGGGGATTGAAACTGGGCCCCTGCACTTGCTTAAGCAGGTGCCTAGTCTACTGAGTTATCTCACCTCTCTGCTGCACCCTATTCATTTCATGTAAAGAAATAGCCGATAGCTGAGGGGATTAAAGTGCCTGTTTAGGCAGATGCAGCGATTAGGAGTTCAATCCCCGGCCTGCCTTGCCAGCCCTGTGCCCAGGGCACACCGAGATGTTGAGACTGGGCATGGTGGCACACACCTGTAATCCCAGCACTTGGGAGGCAGAACAACAGGAAGGATCACTACAAGTCCGATCTGTGTAGTGAGACCCTTTAGACACTGTACTAAATACATTTAAAAAAAAAAAAAGAGGCATAAGGCCAGAAGGATAGCTTAGCAGCATAAGTGCCTGCCTGGCAAGCACAAGGTCCTGAGTTCAATTCCCAGGACTCAAAAAAAAAAAAAAAAAAAAAAGTGTCAATACTAACATTATTCAAAACCATTGAACATTGGGTACACGCCCATAATACCAGCACTCAGCAGATTCTGGCACAAGGATCACCAGTAATTTGAGACCAACCTGAGCCGCACAATGAGTTTAAGACCAGCTGGAAATGTGTAGTGAAACCCTGTCTCAAGAAATGAAAAAAGGGGCCGGCAAGATGGTTCAGTGGTCTAAAGCGCCTGCTTAGGAGGGCTCAGGCAACTGCGGGGACTGCAGTTCGATCCCCGGCACCACATGCTGCGCCAGCGCCACCACCAGGGCAGGCTGAGCCAGCCACAAAATGAATAAATAAAGAAACAAACAAACACAACAAGCAAACAAATAAATAAAAAAAAAATTAAAAAAAATTAAAAAAAAAAAAGAAAATGAAAAAAAAAAAATAGAAAGTAAAGACAGCTGCATGGTAAAGCACTCTGTCCATGGATGGAGGGGATGGATATTCATTGCCCTAAGAATCCATATTTTATTCCATTGGGTTTGGTTTTGTTTGCTTCTTTTTGTTTTAGACTTTTTGAGACAGGGTCTCCATATGCAGTTCAGGATGACCTTGAGCTCACTTTGTAGCCCAGGCTGATCTCAAACTCACAATCCTCCTGCCTCTGTCTCCCGAGTGCTGGGGCTACAGGCATGTGCACCATCACGTCTGGCGATAGCCGTCAGGAGCTCAAGATTACCTCTGGTCATATGCGTAACAGTGCTCTCACAGTGAAAAATAATTCAGATTTTCTTCATGGACCCAAGCAAAGAACAATAACTTTAAAATGATGGAAAATGCACAAATTCACACAAAATTCAGCATTTTGTTAGCATTTATATCAAACTCTAAGAACTAACTTTATAAGGGTAAAGAAGCAGCCTTCCGCTCCTCGCCTAATGAATAGGATGGTTTTTGGAAGTCAGTTGATTATATGTGCACCCAGGTAGGTAGCAGCGCAGCTCATCATAGGCAACTCTTGGAAACAACGCAGATGCCCATCACTGACAAAAGGGTGAAAAGATGTGGTATTCTATGCAATGGAGTGCTGTTACTCAGCCATAAAGAAAGACACATTTGAGGCTTTTAGAGGTAAATGGATGCAACTAGAGGCAATACTCATAAGTGAAATAAATCAGACCCACATGCATAAATATCGTATTGCCTCTCTAGTGTAGAATCTGAAAGAATAAATAAAATCTGAAAAGTACAATAGATGTAGCACAATGGAAAGAAAATGAACATAAGGAACATATAATTGAGATGAGGGAAAAGAGAAAAGACAGGAAGAAAAGAGGAAAAATCATGTAAGTATATGCACAGGACAACTGAGATGATTCTACTACTAATTTCTATCAGGTTTTTTTTTTTTCTATCAGCTTTTTAAATATAACAGTCAATGTTTAATTTTTTTTCTTACTTTATTTTCGCAGGACCGGGGTTTGAACTCATGATCTTGCACTTGCCAGGCAGGCACTTGTGCCATAGAGCTATCTCCCAGGCCCCCAGTGTTTATTTTTTATTATATTATGTTTTATATTTTTGGGTTTTTGAGACAAGGTCTCGCTATACAGTTCAGGCTGGCCTTGAGCCCACGTTTGTAGCCCAGGCTGGTCTCAAACTTGCACTGATCCTCCTGCCTCAGCCTTCCAAGTGCTAGGATTACAGGTGTGAGCCACCACCATGCCCAGCTCCTCCCAATGTTTACATTTTTTATTTGGCCAGTTTTATATGCTAATATCTGTAATCTGAACAACTACACTGAAGACAGCAATGTGCAATGTAACGGCCACTGCTGAACACCTTTCATCTTATTTTTTTTGTTTTTTAAAATATTTATATTGTTTCTAATTCCTTATCTATTATTTTTATACTCTCTTTAAAGTAAAATTTTAAAAAATAATAAAAAGGACAAGGAAAAAATTAAGGTTTATTGAACATACGAGGTAATGTCCAATTGTTTGATCAGTCTTGTTTGCCTATATGCCTATATCTGGTAATCTGAGCAACAAATTTGATGATAACAATATGTAATATAACAACCATTGTTAATTTTTTATTCTTTTTTTAAAATTCAGTACCATTTTTATTGCTTTATGTAGCTATTTTTCTGTCCTTTTTCTTATTTTTTTATAAAGTTTTTTTATTGTTACATGAAAAGATAACACTCTACAATTTGTCCTTACTCTTATTGTTTTTTTCCTCTTTTCTCTTTTTTATGTATTTGGACTCGTAGTGATCCTCCTGTTTCAGCCTCCCCAGCGCTGGGATCACAAGGATGCACTGCCATGCCTGGTCTGGGTGGCAAGCTCAGCACTCCACGGGCGGGGCTGGCACTGCATGCAGCACTGGGGAATCGAATCCCAAGCCCTGCGCTTGCCTATGCAGGGGCTTAGACCACTGAGCAATCTCCATGGCCTTTTTTTCCTCCTTAAAATAAAATTTAAGATTAAAAATAAATAAAACATCAGTTGAGGTGTGATGGCAGATACCCATAATTCCAATAATTTAGGAAACTAAGGCAGGAGGATCGTAAGTTTGAGTCCCATTTGGGCAATGTAATGAGGCCCTGTCTTAAAATTTACAGAAATGAAAAGAATTATAGATGTAACTCACGGCAAATGCCCTGGGTTCCACCCCTAGTGCTACCAAAAGAAAAAAAAAAAAAAGCCAGTTGCCAAAACATGAATAGAAAAATGGCCATAAGCTTAGAAATGCTACTTGCTGCGTTTCACCGTATAGATCCTATTGTGGTCATCAATTAGAAAATTAATTCTGCCAATGTTACTGCCCAAGATGTCCAAGGGGTCCAGGAGCTGCCTGTCCTCCCTGCAAGGAGGGATGTCATCAGGCCGGTATGTCATAACCCAAAGTGTAGATAGTGGATGTGAACTGGTTTGGAGTTTTATTCCCTCAGCATGATCTTCTGACCCCCTCCGTTTTACAACTTTCCACTCTGTGCGCTGCATAGCACCTCTCCTCTTCTGAGTTAATCATTTCTTTGCCATTATCTGCCAAGAGTTCTTATCTCCTCTGCTGTCACTTTATAACAGGGACCTCTTATCAACCTGCTCAGAATCACGTGACCTGCCCAAGCCAATCACAAGTTCCCATGCCTGTGATTAGAACCCATCATGAAACTGGGTCCCCGGTTTACAGCGGGTCACAGATGCTGGAAAAGGTGCAGAGTCCAGGGAGAGGCTTGCTCGTAACTTTCCGAATTCTGGAATTTTTTTTAAAAAAAAACTTTTTCTCAACTTTCACTAAGGAAATACAGGTTACCACAGGCTGGTGTTTGCTCCCTAATGCCACAAAATATGACAAACAGCACTTTTTCTTATGCTCAATGATTTCTGCCTTATGCCAAAGAACTGCCTATAATTTCACTAAGAATGTCTTCTAATTCCGATACTGGGGATATACAAGAATCTCTAAAGCATGGATTTACACCTATTGGTAAGTAGGAAGTTGCTCTATTTATCAACTAGTTATTATTCTGCTACTACAATATACATGTAATTTAATCTCATTGACGGGTTTTGTATTTTAAATCCATTTTTCCTACATAATAAGCTCATGCCTGTAACACACATTCATTTCTCTTACATTTCAAACTTAGCAAACGAATATTGCAACATGTATTCTTCATGATAGCCAATGTTTGGCTGTCATTCTGTTATCTTAAGATGGCCAGAATATACAACTCATAATCTACCAATTGCAGCCTTAACATTTCCTGACAATTTTTATTCAGATAAAAAAGCTAAGAGGAACAATTTGAAACAAGTTGTTCGCATTGATTGATTGGTGCTCAAACTACCTTAACAGAGAGCTTTTCGGTGGCTGTGAAACTGCAAACTACACAAGAGCATAGTGTCTCATTCACTGCGGAGGCCTGAAGAAAAGTTTGTATTTTCTTGACAAATTAAAGTCATGCAAGAAAAAAAACTAATTGCAGGATTAGAAGAGTAACCACCTTTCAATGTAGAGACCATGTCTTGTTTTCATAAACAAAATAAGCGCATAAAGGTTTTTTTTTTTCTCCTCTTTCTCCTCCTGGTTCTCTCCCTTGTCCTTCTTTGTGAAGGCCATGCTGGTGCAGAGCCTCCTTCTGGGACAAGTGCTGCAGCAATGAGGCCACCCCCCTGCACAAATCACTTTTTTCTTTTATAAAATGCGGGGTTACAAACTTGATTGCACTGCAAGACTGCATCCCGTGAATCCTAAACGGAAGGGAAGTGCTTCCAGGGGCTGTGTGAGTGGCCTGGTGGGCATCGTGACCTGCAGCCCTCGGGGACCTGTCTGATGGGGCTTTCTGGGGTTCTGGGGCTGGAATTTTCCCCCCAACTCCCAGGGGGCCTGGCCCGAGCTCACAGTTCCAACCGGGCAGAAACCAGAAAGAAAATCAAGGCTTGGCTTCTCCTTGTTGCCTTGGGGTGGCCAGCTGACTCCACGGAATGCCGAGATTGCTTTTTTATGGGGCAACTACACCCTAAAGTGTATCAATTGAGGAAATGTGTACTAAAAAAAAGTTCTGCACCTATGAAACAGAAAACACGGGGGGGGGGGGGGGGGGGGGGGGGGGGGGGGGGGGGGGGGGGGGGGGGGGCGGCACGTGGAGCGCCCGGGAGAGCCTGCTGCTCTGCAAGTAACAGACGGAATACGGAACAAGACCCGCGCTGGGAAAGAAGCAGAAACAATTTCGACTCTCGACGGCTTGGGGGAGCGCGCACAGCGGGGAGCGCGCTGGGGTGTCGAGCTCGCGCCGGCGCTCGCTCCCGCTGGCTGCAGTCAGGGAGACCCCAGCTGGGGCTTGGGACCACACAAGTGGCCCACAGGGGTTAACTGAAGAAACAATGAGCGAGAGCAGGTGGCAGGGGGAGAACCGCATGGTCGAGCCCGGGGATCAACGATCCACTAGGGCGAGGCTGGTGCAGAGGCTGGTCCAGCTGGCTGTAGGAAGAGACACCGGCGGATCTGTGATCAGTCCCATTGCAAAGGACTGGGAACCCCACGGACTGTCGGTCTAAACCCGGACTGAATTTCAGGGATAGCAATCAGAGCCAGGCATGCAGGCGCAGGCCCTAATCCCAGCACTCTGGGAGGCAGAGGCTCGTTTGAGTCAGGCCTGGGGGTGGGAAGTGTACAAGGGGCTGGGACTGAAGCCAGTCCAAAGACCTGAGTTTGCGCCCAATTCCGAAAAAAGGGGGCAGTGCCAGAGGCGACCACGCGCGCTTGTTGCCTTACCCCGCCTTCCACATACTTCTACCTATCCGGGAGCTTTGGGCACCAGGTCCCAAATGACAAAAGTCAGTTCTCTAAACGCAGCCAGCTCCTGGGCCCACGCAGGGCCCCTCGCTTTTCTCTGGGCACTGCGATCCCAGGAGTGGCTGGGATAGGCATAACTTTAGCAACCAGCAAGGCTGAATCTGTTCACTGAGTAACTGCCCGGGACTGAGGAGCATCAGTCGTGGGATCCTGGCAGGACAGAGCCGTCCACAGGCCTGAGGGAGAAAAGAAAGGGCTGACCTGCTGGATCGAGAGGGCGGAGCCCAGTCCTGAAGGAAGTCGCCCTTGGGTGGGTCCAGGTCAGGCCTGCAGAGAAGAACCCACCAGTGAACCAGAAGAGAGATCACCTGGGTCCCTGTGTAGCTTCAAGTTGACCAACGGAATCCAGCAGGTGTACACACCACCAAGGGCTCACTCCCAGTGCCAGCTCTGATGGTTGCCCTAGGCAACGTGCCTGGTTCACGTAGAAAACTGCCTTGTGGGTCTTTGCAGGGCAGAACTTCTCTTCCGTGCCTTGAGGGTTACAGGACAGGGTGTCTGTGCTTGTATATAAAAGAATTAAGGTAAAGTTGTTTCTTCTGTCTACCCACAGGGTAATTCTCCAGGTTTGGGGTATAACTAGATTTTTCCCTTCATGGCAGCTAGCTCAGGGTTGGCTAGGTTCTTGGGGTACTGGTCTAGGATTATTTTCTCCCTCTCTAATAGTTATTGTGCAGAATGATATGCCATTATAACTTGGCTTTTCATACCTCTATCTACAAAATAGCCACAACTGTATGGTAGCAAGCAAGTTCCGCAACAGGTATTTATGGACCTCTTATATATGCCCATACCATGCTTTGAATTTTAATAAATTCACCTACTTATTTAACAGCACTGGCAGAATATTTCATGTACCTTTGATATATTATTGCACAGTACCCACAGGAAGCTATGCATTCATAGCTGAGGATACATAATATGCAATGCAAACATTGTGCTGAATCTGTGATATGAGTTTTGCTATCTGGTCACCTTAAAGCTCCCAAGTCTGATTTGCATTCAGTGGTAATATCTAGCAAGCTCTGTACTCACAGGGCTCTCTGGAACTGGATGTCACTTGGTGAGAAAGGCCTGCTGTGTCACCTTAACCTCTAATCAACTTTATTTGCAAGGCAGTTTGGCATAGCAGGCACCCTAATCCACTGATACCTGCAGTTTGGGCTTAAGCAACAAATTCCTTCCAGGAAGCTAAACTCTGGCACCTCCTTTCCTTGCCCTGCCCCATCTCATCTCCAAAGCTTCCCAGATTCCACAATGGTGGTGGCCAGGATTTCTTTAAGATTTATTTTAATGAGCCAAGAAAGTTTTACAGCAGGAGGGAGAACAGAGATTTGGTCCTGCCTTTTCCTTTGCTTAACCCTTCCACTAGACACAGTGTCTAGGTTTATCCTGAACTCAGGCTTGAACTGGCCTAATAAAGCATTTCAGAGGATCAAGCGTGGTAGTGCACACCTATAGGAAGACAGCGACAAATTTGAGGCCAGCCTGGACTAGATAGTGAGTCCAAAATCGATCTGAACTCCATGGTGAGATTCTTTCTATATAAGTAAATAAATAAATAAATAAACAAACAAACAAATAAATATTTCAAAAACATTTTTTTCAAGAAAGGCAAGGGCTCCAGAACAGATCTTTTGGGCAGAGCAAGCCCAAACACATTCACCTGCCAGTGCTACAACTTCACAGGAGCTATTTCTGTGAGTGGCTCCTCCTCACGCTTCCCCTTTTTAGGATAGAATCTTTTCTGACAAACACTATTGGCTTCAAGGAAATGCAGGAGTTGGTGTGTGTGTGTGTGTGTGTGTGTGTGTGTGTGTGTGTGTGTGTGTTTGGGGGGCAATCCAGCTCTGGGGAGGCCTTGGGAAAGAGCTGAAAAACAGCCAGTGTGAGCTTAAAAGATGAAGACTGGGTAAACCAGGTGGACTGCAGTTGACCACATGAGTGGATAAAAGCTATCTCTTTTTTTAGGCTTTTGGGAAACTGTTACATATGTTTTATGTAATTGATAAATAAGAAAAGACTTGTAAACCCCAAATAATTTGAAAACAGGTAACTATGAGTTACTTGGTGGCCAGCTTTTTTTTTTTTTTTTTTTTTCCCAGAGGTTCATATAATGACTTGTCCATAAGGACTGTGAATCCCCACAACATGATCAAGTTAGCAAGCATCTCTCATTGAAAGGACAATCTACACATAATAGCCCTAGAATGGCCAGTGACTTCCAACTTCTTCATGTTTCTTACAGGAAGAGTTTGGGTGCAGGAAGAGGCTGATATTTATTAACAGATATTTAAGTATAAAACCTACTTGATTAGCCTCATTTATCAAGTAAGAAATAGAATCGGAAAGTTCATTTAATTTACCAAATATTATTCGATTGTCTGGAGAATCAGCCATGAAGAGAATGCCAGAAATATGATTCTAACATCTGTGTTTGTCTCCCACTGTCACAACTATGTACATTCTCCTATTGATACAAAGTAATTATGGTTTAAATTGCTAATCAGGGCTGGGAGTGGTGGCACACACAGGCCTCTAAATCTAACACTTGGGAGGCTGAGGCAGGAGGATCATTGCATGTTGTAGACCAGCCTGGTCTACAAAAATGAGCTCCAGAGGAGCATGAACTTCATAGCAAGACCCTGTTTCAAAAAGACAAGAAATTTTTTAAAAAGAAGGAAATAAATAAATAAATAAAGTTGGCCAGACATTCTTCCAAAGGTTTTAAGAAAGACCTTTTGTTTGCTTGTTTTTTGAGACTGGCTGGCTTTGAACTGGAAATGATCGTCCTGCTTCAGTCTCCCAGGTGCTGGGATTATGGGCACGGGTTACCTCGTCAGTCAGGCTAAGAAAGACATCTTACAATGACTCTATATTCTTTTTTAAATTCCAGAGTGGCAATTTCATTTGGATCTCTGTAGCATTCAGAAGGGTGGGGTGGAGGTGGTGCACAAGAGACAAATGTGGTACATCTGGAAGAGTTCAGGTGAGAACAGATAGGGGTAGAAGAGACCTCTGGTCTCTCATTCTGGAAAGGGTTTCTGGAGCTTGGACAAAATGTACCTTGGCAGTGTGCTACTACCAACCTCCCAAGAGAAGGAGCTAAGGAACTCGACTCCTCTAACTCCTACAGGGTCAGTGGGTTTGAGGATAACAAGGACATCTCTCAGAGGGAAGCCTGTGTCTAGACCTATGGGAAGAGGGGCTAGGGAAAGGGACACTTCTGAAAAGCGCTTCTGGCAATGCCCTGGGCCTCCCTCCCTTGGTAAGGGATGCAGGTCCCTCCTTGGGGCCAACATTCCCCCAGTGAGTCCCGGATTCCTAGCTCCGGGTCAGAGCGTTTGAAATCTCCGCACCCGTCCATCCCAGCCCGAGTTCTACTCCTTTCAGAAATCTCCAAGGGATTACGAATCGCTTGGAATCCGCTGACCAGCCCTGGAATCAACTTTCCAGTTAACAGACAAGAACCTCAGAGCAAAGGAATGAATTTGCCCGAAGCCTTGTCGCCCGCTGGCCTCCATCTCCTAATCTCAAAGAGTTGCCGTAAGGTCTGAGAAGTTGATGCCCCTTAAGCTGTGGTCTCCGCAACACTTTCTCCCGGCCCGTGCTCCGGATCTGCGGGTGACCACACCGCTGCCCACCCAGCCTTCCCGAGCCCGCATTGCTCCACAGACCGAGAGACCGGCCCCGCGCGCTTTAACCTCCAGAATCAGAAACCCCCCAGGGTTCCTTTCCCCAAGGGGGCCCTCGACGGTGCCGCCCCGCGCCCCCAGAGCCGAAAGATTCGGAAACAAGGGAAGGTCCCCTTCTCAGCGCGGGCGGACATCGCTGAACGGTGGAAAAAGACTACCAGAGGATTTCGTCCGGAGTCCAGGGGCGTGCGGGGAGTGAAACTACCGAGGGCTCAACCAGTTTCACTGAGGGCGTCACGGTTTGCAGGCGTCGGGTGGCTCTGCAACGTCACCAGGTGCGGCTCTGGCTGGTTGGTCCTGCAGCTGGGACGAGGGTGGTGGCAGAGGCCGGGGCCTCACTTTGAGCTTCTGCCGCTCGCTCTCCACGTGAGCTACCGAGAAGAAGGGAATGACGAGCCCGGACCACTCCTCTCTCCACCCGCTGTACTTGGGGCGCGCCTGGACCCCTAGGATGGGAAACATTCTCAGAAAAGAAAGTCGAGAAGTTTTCAGTACAGGCATTTCTTATGCAAAGAGCCTCAGATCCCGACAATCCGGGCCATATTCTTCAAATCCCGCTGAGGGAGAGTTGGGAAAATTTAGATTATCCAAATTTCGGCTTTCATTGTCTCTTTCCCCAGTGAAGTCGCCATTCTGGGGTACGAGACCCCCGCTGCGAAAGTGAGCCGGGCGCCTTCCTTTGGGCTTTCCCCGGACTAGAAGTCTACGTGGGCAGCGGGATTTTCGCTTCCACTAGGAGCGGTTGCTGACGGCGTCTTGAGTAGTTCTTTAAAACATGCAGTAGAAAGGGAATTTAAAACAGCAAGACCCGTTTTCTCATTTATGTGTATTTTTTTCAAAGCTTCGGCTAGGCCAGCCGCTCCTAGGCAATTCACACTGCTGTCCTGAAATTTAAGCCGTTTCTTTTTTAAAGCAAAGCGCTCAAGAAGGGGCGGGCGGAGTGTAGGCGTGGGGGGTGTGTGTGGCCCGGCCCCTTGATCCCAGAGCCAAGCTCTTAGAGTCTTTCTTAACTGAATTTTCAGAAAAAGGCTAAAGCGGCGTCGGACGGGCTTTTCGGATGGGAGGGGCGGAAAAATGAAGCAGATTTGAGCCTGACTATGCAGATAAACTTACTTCCCTCGCGCCCCAGGCTATCGCTGCCCAGTGATGAAGAGTTCTAGAGAAAAATAATCTATGTTTCTTCCAGGGGCAGAAAGGTAGAAACGCTCGGACGGAGAAAGGCAATTGTTGTGTGAAGATTATACATATATATATATATATATATATATATATATATATATATATATATTCTTACTATGTAGTTCAGGCTGGCCTTGACCTTGAACTCGCTGTGCAGCCCAGGCAGGCTTTGGACTCGCAGTGATCCTCCTGCCTCGGCCTCCTGAGTACAGGGATTAGGGGCGTGTGTCGCCACGCCCTCCCAGCTTGTTCCAGTTTCTTAAAAACACCAACAAAGTAGACACCGAGGAGGAAAGGTTAGAAAGTGTCTAAAGTATAAGTGTTTGCAACTGGATGAATCGCGCGAGCCTTCGTCTACACAGTCGCGTGGAGAAGTTTGTCTGCTACTCGGGATTACCGAGTGTTCAGGAAAGAAACCGCTCCTGCAGTGCAAGGCTGAACATCAGATCCACAGCATCCCGGGTGGGTGAAAGGCGCCCCGCCAAGCAGACTTCCCAGGTCAGGCCAAGGGCGGGCTGCTCCCCGCTCCCTCCACGGCGGGGCACGGAAGTGAGGGAGGCGGGGATGCGGGGAGGGGGGAGCCCCAGCCCTTGCGGTTGAAGCGTGCGAGGCTACTGCACTCCAACGGGTGAACGCGGCGCTCACTGCCCCGCCGCGCCGCGCCGCGCCGCGCCTGGATAAAATATGCCAGGCCTGCTCTTCTTGGGCTCATCAAGGCCGCGGGAGCCTCCCAAAGCCATCATCCTTTGTAATTGCAAACGTCAATCAGCACTTCAACGCAAAATCAGAACCGGGAGGGCCGAGCCCTGGGAGACCAATCACGTTAGCAAGAAGGGGCGGGAAAGTGGAGAAGTTTGCCAAAAGTTGGAGAGGGCGAGAGGTGAACAGCTTGAGGGCGCGTCTGATATCCAAAAACAGGGCAGTCTCCCTCGGCTTCCCAGGTTCTGGTCTCTGGTCTGCAGCGATTAGCCAGCGGGAGTGGACCCGAGGATTCCACGAGTGCTGGCCCCAAGAGGCACAGTGGCGTTGGGTGAAAGATGCCCCCGGCGGAGGGTGCGCTGTGTCTGCCGCCCGGGGTTGACGTACATCTTGTGGTCCGTCGAGACCACCACGAGCAGCAGCACTGACTCCGCACAGGGCTCGTTCCACCTGCGTCCTTCAGTATGTCTCTTGCCTCTGGTCCCCTCGACCACTTTCCTCAAGACCTAGAACCATCCTGGGTAACCGATCAGGGTTACCAGACACGGCGAGTTCGGGCCCCTGCACGGCTCAGGAGAGGGCCTTACGCAGAACTCCGGGCTCCATCCAAGGCCACAGATTAGGGGAGAGAAGGTTTAAGGGGTCAGAGTGAGGGTCCCTACGGAGGGAGGGAAGAGGCCACTGGAGCCTGGTAGTGCACTGGGCGTGAAAGCCTGACCTGCGCCACTCCCTCCGCCTCTGCGCCGCTGGTGAGATCCCGCACCTCTGCTAAACTCCTGGAGGAGCTGCCCGGGGAAAGGCAATGCGCCACTGGATCTCTGACAGGACCAGACTTCAGTAAAATTTCCCTTTTCATCCACCGCCGGAGGGGGTTTCGGACGTCCCTGGAGGGAATGTGGAACCAGGCTGGCCCTGGGGAGCTTTTCCCGCCCTTGAGCGCCCAAGGCTACTGGACTTCCGGACTCCAAGGTGCCTCGGTCCCTAGAAAAGGCAGTTTCCTCTCTGCTTGAGGCCTCTGGCTCTTTCGTTCCTTTTCCGTTGACTGCTACAAAGCAGAAGGTTCTGCTCGGACCAAACCTTGAAAGCAAGGAGGAAAAGCTCGGGACCTGTCTTTCCGTGGGTCGTGCACCTCAACTTTTAAAGGTCGGATTCCTTTAAAAGCTCAGCTGCAAGGCCCCATTCCCTTTCACCTTGCTCCATCTGGTGAGCATTTTTCTTTCTTAGAAATCAACCTATGGGGAGATAGATGCCAGCTGGCTTTTGCCACCATCACTCTTGTCTTGGGGGATATGGGCAGGCAGGTTGTCCTGGATGGGGGGGTGGGGGGGAATCACTCATGTGGCCTCAGAGTCCCTGCTGGCCCTGAAGCTGGTGTTAGGAGCAAGACCACCAAGGTCAGAATCCACCTCAGGTCACAGATTCCCACCACACAGCAATGACAAGAGTCTATGATACGCCCCGTGAACTTCTGTCAGCTCTCTTCATCTCCCTCCTGGGCCACGAAGCCTGCACAGGGCTGGAAGCTTGCTCCTAGGACCCAGCATGTGGAGTCCGGCGTCCTTGCCAGGGGTGCGTTTGGCAAGGTCTTGTCTAAGTGCCCCAAGCCTCTTTGAATTGCAGTGGGAGAAAACTTTCTCCAGGCTTTGACATAAATTGAATTTCCAGATTCACCTAAACTGACAAGCAACTCAAGAGAAATAAGGATTTCAGCACTGTGATGCTATCGTAAAATATCTAAGCTTCTTAAGGAGCACTCAATTTTGGTAACCTTAGCCCACTCCCCCATACACAGTAATGGGTTGGCCTCCCTAAATGTAAGATTTAAGTGTTTCCACGAAACTGAAATGCAACTCAAGCTAAACATTTTAAAATAGATTCTGAAGGTAGATAGGCAAAATGACAAATCAGTTCAGAATGAATAGTATCTGCATTGCCAGGAGTAGGTGGGTACTACACAACTCACTTTATATAAAAGTGTAAATTATGCGCTACACCGATTGGAATCATTTTACATTCATCAAATAGTAGTCTGGGCAGTTTGAACGTGCGATTTCTATGCCATTTAAATGGAGTAAATTCAGATCTTTTGAGATTCAAATTCGCCCCTTGTGGGTAGAGGCTGATAATTGCCCTGTTGCACAACAGACCCTGAATATGAGGCCTTTCCAATGCAGTCAAGAGGCTGGAAAAAAATGTTTTTCATCTCGTTGGGATGAAATCCGAAAACTTTGAAGATGTGGCTGGGCTGGTGGCCGGAGAGCTTGCATAACAGATGGTTCTTTAAAACTTTTTTTTTTTTTAAATGCCGAGAGCCACCAAAGAGACACCAGGATGGAAAAGGCAAGCTGGGACGGATCTGTGCATTCTATATGGAAATGCTATTCACTAAAGCTAGGAAGTCTGTCACCAAGATAATTGTGGGCTCCAGCGCAGGCAGGGTTCACTGCAGCAAAGTCCTAGAGTGCAGAGCAAGGCAGAGAGGGGCAGCCTCTTCCCCTAATCTCCAGTAAGTAAGCGAGATCTCGGGGACCCTGAGCGTACACCCCCGCACGGGTCCTCATAGGCGCGAGGGACCCACGCGCTGGCCTATCGAAACCCTGAAGGTCGTGGGAGAAAAGCTGCGAGCGCCCAGACTGCAGACCAACCAACTGCGTTTGAGAAGAGGCGGTTGTCGAATTCAACGTTTTCTCCCTTCGGTATTTTAAGTGAGCTTTTGAACCGCTCTCGCTCGATGGCACGTGCCCCCAGCCACCTACGCCCAGTCCTCCTCCCCTGCTCGCAGAAATCAAATCTCTGCCCTGACTCCCGACCCCCGGCCGCGGCGCTCGGGCTGAGGTCGCTTCTGGTCAGCTGTGAGACCCGGCAGGCTTTACCTCCCCCGCCCCGGGCGGCGGCGGGTGGGAGTGGGCGAAGGCGGGGTGAAGAGGTTGGGCGAGCCGGGGCTGGATGGAGCATCCTCATTGGCTGGCGGAGGGTGTCCGACCCGAGTCCGGAACCCGTGTCCGGGCTCTCTGTCATCACCGCCATCCCAGTCGCCCCCACCCTAGCCCCCGACCCTACTTACCTCCCTTCTTCTCGCCGTCCCCCTCTCTTCCTAGCGCCGACACCCGCACCCTCGGGGCTGCAAAGGGCCTCTCCCGGACGCGCACGGAGTGACAGGCAGGAGAGGGAGGTTGGAACTTCCCAAGTCCGCACTTGCGATAGGGAGCGCGAGGGAGACAGACCGCGGGGAAGGGGCCGAGAGGGAGGCGAGCGCGGGGAGAGGGAGACCCTGGCCGACCCCCGGCCGGAGGGCGGGCGGACGAGGAGAAAGCCGTCCGAGCCGTCCGGGAGCGGCGGCAGCGGCGCGGCCGGGCGGCAGGAGCAGCCTGGTGGCCGCCGGGAGCGTGGCGGCTGCGGATCCGGGGCCGGGCAGCTGCGTCCTCGCCGCGCCGCGCCGCGCCGGGTGCGGGGGACCTCGGCGCACGCCCTCGCGTTGCTCCTCCGACCCCCTCGTCCTCGCAGGGTGGGGACCAGGACGGAGTTGCGAGGTCCGGGCCAGCGAGCGAGCGAGGGGGTGGGTGGTGAGCGGGCGCCCGGGCTCCCCTTCCTCTTCCCGCCGGAGTTGATCTGTGCTGCCCGTGTCCAGGTGCTGGGCTTCCGGATCGACACCGACCCCCCATTCCCGCCCGCGGCCGCCTTGTCATGCTGCCTAAAGTGGAGACGGAAGCCCTGGGACTGGCTCGATCGCATGGGGAACAGGGGCAGATGCCGGAGAACATGCAAGGTAAGGCAGGCGGTACCGGCCGCTGGCTCGCTCGGGCCGCGGCCGCTTCTCGACCCCGGGCTGGCGCCGCGGGCTGCAGCCTCCCGCCCGGGGTCGGGGCGCGGGGCGCGGGGCGCGGGGCGCGGCGAGGGGCTGCAGGCCCTCCTTCTCGGGTGCGGGCAGAAACTTGGCGACTCTTGACCCGTGCGGGCAGAGCTCTCCCAGTGGGATCTAGTGGGACGCTGGCAATGAAAGCCAGGCTGCTCGGGGTGCGGCCCCGCGAGCGCAGAGCAGGAGCGGGAGGCCCAGGGGCGCTGGGACGATGAGGGCGCTCGGAGGCGCGGAGGTCTCACCGGACGCCCGAGCGAGTCCGCGCCCTGGAGGCGCCGCGCGCAGGCACATTTCCGCGTGTAGGGAGAGCACTGCCCCTGAACGCTAGCGGCAGAGCGAGAAGGCGGCCGGAGAGAGGCTGTGCTTGGGGGTCAGAGTGCCTGTGAGCCCCCAAACCCGGGCAACCCAGTGCGCGCGTCGACAGCTTCAAAACCGTAGAACTCAAGGGAGCCGAAGTCGCTGCCACCCCAGGCCCTGCCAGGGGAGTGTCCAGTGTGAGGGACTGAGATTAGTTGATTGCCCCTTCCTTGTGAGAGCTGACTGCGGCAGGCCCGTTTGCTTTCCCAGGTCTTGATTGCTAACAACAGGAAAAAAAAAAAAAAATATCTGCTAGCTACATTTTCTCCGCATTCCACAATAGCCACTCCAGATCTAGCTTGCATTAAGCCTGTCAGAAGTTTATCGCGTTTGCCCCGGGCCTGGAGGGAACAATGCTAGGAAAAGTCCGCGGTGCTCTTCAATCCTCGCCCCTTCCCGCGCGCAGGATGTGCGGGCCGGCGGGCTTGTGATCCCGGACGCTTCCTGCCGTCCCCTTGCGCGGACTTGAAAGGGCCGGGAGGTGTTGAGAGCAGAGTTCAGGGCTGGCGCGCTCTGCGGCGCGGGTAGGCGGCGCGCCCGGGCGCTCGGGCTGGGGACCCGACGTCGCTGCCTCGCCCGGGGAGAAGAGGGACAGGAGGACGTGAGTTTTGCGCTCGGGGTTGGTGGTCCTCTCGACGACAATCGGGGGCCTCTCCGAGCCTTCTTGGAGTGGGGTCCTGAAAATCCCCTGGGGCTAACGTCCTCGGAGCCAACGTTGCGGGTCTGGCTACGGAGGAACCCGGTTGGCCCAAAAGAGTCTTTTCTTCCCAGAATCTGGAGTTGACTTGCGGGAAGCCCGAGCGAAGGGGGCCGGTGGGGGGGGCCCCGATCCGTCAGCCCCTTCCCCGGGGATCTCTCCTTTCCGCCGCCGGCTGAGGCCCGCGCGCTTCTCGCTCCAAAAGGAAAGTTACTTGTCGATCCGGCGCGGACGTTTTTAAGAGACTAGAAAAGGCACTAAGGGCAGCACTGGGAGAAATTGAGAAAGGGAAACGCCTAGGGCTTAATAGGGTTGCGAGGTCCAAGGCGATGTTTCTGGGTTAAGTTTGAGGGGCGCCTTCTTGGCACTGTCCTTGGCCTCCAAAACGAGAGTGCCAGCTCGCCGCGCGTCCGGGTCTCTGGAGAACTCCAGCCGCTTGCCCGGGTATGGGTTCAACAGCGACCCGAGGAGCACTAGGCACGGTTTCCTCTGGGACGCAGCCTGCCTGTCAGGAGGTGTCCTTGGGGTCGCGGACTCCATTCCTTGCGTGCTGTGGTCCCAACTCGCGTCATGCCCTTAGTACGACCTGTCCCAAGTCCAGGAAGAGAGTCTGCTGCGGGGTTATTAGCGCGGCACACTCGACCTCGGGTAGCTCTCGGCTCTCCTCCTTGAGGTCCCCGCCTGCAAGACCCCTCCAGAGCGCAAGTGACTTCACCGCTCTGGATTCGGCTGTTCTGCTGCCCCCAGGGTACTCGGTGAACCCAAGATGCCCCAGCCTTCTTACCCAACCCTCTTTTCATTTTCTAAGAGGATCCTCATCCCAGGACTAGGTCTTTTGGGTGGGTACAGGGTGTGTAAGAGGCTGTTTCCAGATGCTCTTAGGTACAGTTTATTTTGTTGCGGGAGGGGCAGGTAGAAAAAGAACACACTGTAACTGTAAGTACAGTATTTTTCATAGCCTAACGCATGCTTTGAGACAGCAATCTTGAGTTTACGGAGTGCTGTGAACCTGTAGAATAAGGTCTTTTTTTGTCTGTTTGTTTTTTTGAGACAGGGTCTGGCTACGCAGTTCAGGCTGGCCTTGAGCTCACTTTTATAGCCCAGGCTGGTCTCGAACTCACACCGATCCTCCTGCCTCAGCCTCCCAAGTGCTGGGATTACAGGCGTGCGCCACCACGCCCGGCTCTGAATAAGGTCTTCTTGAGTGTCCAGTCTCTCCCCAGAACCCGGGTAGGTCTTCGAGGACCGGAATTAGAGCCTTCGCAACTGGTAACCTGTGACAGCATCCTTTATTTTCCGTGTCACGCAGACCAGGCTGTGTCCTTCCCCAGAGCTTCTCCTCCTGGGATTCTCCAGTTCTTCCTGTCTAAGCCCAGCCTGTGGTCTTGTGTGTGGGAAGGGACACGGAGGCCGGCAAAGACACGCTCTACCGTCACCCCAGGACCCTTTCCGAGGCCTTCAAAAATTATTAAAAAACAAACAGGTCTCAGGCAAAGAAGTGACCATGGTGACAGTGGTCGGGGTCAGGGTTTGTCGGTGGAGTGAGGGCTACACCTCCGAGTTTGGGGTAAGCAAATCAGAGGCAACTTCTGCCTGACAGTGGTCACCCCCTCCTCCGCGCCCCCCCCCCCCAGCCCTACCCCTGCAATGCCACTGATTAACTTAAAACAAACTGGCCTGTTTGTACTCCACTGGGTAGCTGAAGGTTGAGCAAGGGACGAGAGCTGGTGCGCCTGGGGCTTTGGGAGCGGGTTCCCAGGGAGGCGGCTGACCGAGCTGCGCAGACCTGCTCCGCGCCCTCGGCGCCCGCCCACCCGCGCGCCTGCAGTTGCGCTCCTCCGTAGCCACGCTCCCGGGTTGACCCGCTGGCCTCCAGAGTCCCTGGGAGGTACCTGATCTGGGACTGCTGGGGTGCCCCGGGCCCTGCTATTCGCGTGCCTAGTTTATCTTTTGGCTTAGGACCCCTCTGCGGGTCAGTGTCCAGAACACAGAGCGGTGACCCGAGCCGGACAGTGAACAGGCGTCCTACTTCTGAGAGGGCAAGAGCTCCAGGTGTCTATACGTTGCTGTGACGGTCAGACACACGCAGGGCTTTAGTCGGCACTTTTCCGACGAAATTA